>JANHGB010030125.1:0-82277 GCA_026283785.1 Coracopsis vasa
AGCACAATGTCCACAGTAATAAATACATCACTAAGTCATGCTGCAACTCTAACATAGGGGACTCGGAAGAGGCCAGCGAGTAAATTGTATCTTGCAAACACACCAGATTGAATTTGATTCTCTAAAGTCAGGTCCAGGGTTCCAAAAGCCAAACCTTTCGTACATGGGAAAAGCACTATGGTTGCCTAAACATAAAATCTTCAAACTAAACACATCGCAGACAACATATGTTGATCACATTCAGCAGCCTACATATGGTCCTCGTCCGTCTCCCAGTGTGGCTTTTTGACCAGTTCCAGTGAACTCATCTTAAAATACATCTAGTGAATAGTATGTCTTAAAATACTTGTATGCTATTTCTGTAATAATGAAGTGCAAGTGCTAAATGGTTGTGATTTAAGAGTATTATCTTTGCCCTTCATACTGTTGTGAAACCCATGAATTTATTTCCAGTTCATTATTCTTTTCCATTTTCAGCAGATCTTTTTTAAACATCTGTGTCCTTGATTCATTCATTTATTCTTGTATGAGTGAGTCTTTTCATATTTTCCTCTACATAGTGAATTTTGAACTTGGAGGTAGAATTACTGCACAAAGAAATAACTATTTCCTTATAGCAATATAGAATTCAGTGTTGTTACTAACTCTTTGTTCTTATTAACTCTTTGTTAAGTAGCTTTATAAATTCTGGTACATTCTATAAAAGCACTTTGAAAGGCCATAGTGTTCCTGCTAGGTTCTTCCTATATTCCTGCTATTTCAGTACTTTTTATTTTTTTCTGGGATTTCATTTGATTCTATAATTGCAAAAAATAAAAGGAGCCCACAGTTAAGTCTGGTTTTCAAAATGGAACCTTTTGCCATTTCCTAAAGCAAGAAGTGATTTTAGGAGTAAGTGGTTGTTGTTAGAAGCACTCCATATCCTTCTGTTTGCTGAATTCCACTATGTCAGTCGGTTCATGAGTCAGGATTTTGTTGTGTATAATTGTAATTTAATTCAGTTATACCTCAACATGATTGCTGCCTTTTTTAAAAATCTTGTCCAGAGGTTCATAAATCTACTCAACAATAAAATCTCAGCCTTAGTAGAAATATCTCTGTGTTATAGTTTCGTAGTCATCTATTTCCAGCAAAATTCTATTCTACAGGTGATTTCTACCTTTTTGTTTTTTCCTTTGTGCTGTAGAAACTATCTTTTCACGTAGCCTATTGTGATGACTTGCTGCTGCTTCACCAGAGAAGATTACCTTCTCCAATGTCTTGCTATTACCATGATAAAATTGAACTCAAAGCAGGTATTCTCAAACTAGCTGTGGAGTTTGCTGTTTCTATTCCAAACATGAAAAAGGTCTTGTGCCCCAAGAGTGTGGCTGTAACATTACGTGGTCTAACGAAGGATTATTTTACAGACTCCAGGCTAAATTCATCTTCTTTCCTTCAAGTCATCACCCGGGAATCTTCCTTTGCTCAGAGTATTATTTTCTGCTTACTGATGCTCAGGTCATACTGAACCCTGTAGCTACAGAGCTCCCCTGTTAATAATAGCTCATATTGCTGGATTTAGAGATATGGAGGGAGAGCAGGTGTGTCTTCTGATTCTTGGTTACTCTACGCATAAGTAAATTTGAAGAAGAAATGAGATCTATTAATTTCAGTGGTTTCCACAGTGAAATTAAACTTGATCCTGTTCTGTGGCAAGCTTCCCACTCTTTGATACTGGAGTGAGTTTTTTGCAGTCAAAATTGATAACAGTGAATTTGTGTTCATTAAGAAAGAGAAATGCTTTTAATTATGCAGAAGAAGAACAGGAAATTAACAAAAGCTTGTTGGTTAGGTTATCATGGTACTAGCATATGTCACATCCAGGGGACAGCGAAACAATGTTATTCCAGATATACTGGTTTGTATCTGAAGCTGGTGTTTAATTAAACTGTCATATATTTACATATGTGTCTTCTGTTTGGGAGACTTTTTATTGTATTTTCTTGGACAGAGCTCTTCTGCATTATAAATATTGACATTTGTTCACCTGTGTCTCTCTTTTGATTTTTTATTTTTTACATAGTTTTATTTTCTCACCATAATCCATATGTTCTCTTTAAAGCACATGAGCAGTCTGTGGCATGTCTTGTTAAAAAGGCTTCTATTATAATCCATTGATTACCTTTTAAAACCATCTGAGAAAATCCTCTTTTTGTGTAATTTCAGTCACAGTAGTATAATTTGATGGAAGCAAAGTCTGTTACCAAAATCGCAGCTGAGTTATAGATGTTATAATAGCTTGAATAATTATTTTTATTCTTACTGCTATTGAAATCCATTGTCTGCTTTAGAAAGAAAGTTTGTTGTAATCACAGGATCTTCCCCCAGTAGTCTTCTAGAGAGTAAGCACTTTTTTATGGATTATTTTCTCTTTACTGCTTTCAAACTGCTGGTTTTTGAATGTATGGAGAAAATACCTTTTTTTTACCCTCAAAGTGTAGAAAGAAAAGCAAACAAGAAATAAAACTAAGACACAAATACAAAATAAATACAAATACACAAAAAATTACAGTTATCTCATTTGTCAATTCACTGAATTTTGCTTAAAGTCAATTTTCATCTTTTTGGCAGGTTTGCTTTTTAGAGATTGTGCTCTTTTAAAAAAATACAGCGGCTTTTCCCTGGCACATTCCTACAAGTATCAAATGTAAGAGCTGCTGTGTTTGAGTTGGGATGAAAGTAACTCTGCACCACTGTCCTTACTTGGTCACAACTGACATGGAAAGTGATGTGATTTTATCAAAGTACAAATTGCATGGTTGGCAATTTTAATTTTAAGCAGAATTAGCACTTTTGACATTGGTGTGATTACAGTCGGGGCTCTATTTATTTTCCTTTTGTCTTTGTATGAATTCCACTTTTACTTTGCTCTAACCCAATCCTAAATTTCTGCTTAGAGAAAATTGATGGCAGCAGCCCAACGTTTATATCAAATTGTGTATTAATAAATTATCTATGTGCATGATGAAATAAAATTTAATAAATAAGCTCCTTTTAATTTTAGCTTTACAAGAAATGCGTTAAATGTGCAGATAATTTTGCTTTTATTGTTAGGACCGATCACATGTCATAACTACTGCATTTAGTAGAACATTCAAATGTGAAAAAAACTATTTCTAATTACAGCTAATTAACACTAGAGTTCTAGCAGTATTTTTCATGGGTTTATTTATAACAGTTTCTTTGTATTTTTCTTTAAAGTGAACTCCTTGGTTTTCATTAAAAAAATACTGAATTAACCCCTTGCTAATAGAGCTAACACAAACATAATATGGTTTCATAGAGAAAAACACTAGGAAAAAAAATAAGTTTTTCAGGAGTGTCTTCAAACTTTTGTATATATACACAAAAATGCACAAACTGTTTTTACGTACACACTTGAAATTTACTTTGTAAGTATAGCTTTTATAGAGCCTGTACATTTACAACATGTATGTCAATTCTAAGTTTTATAGTAATAAAGGGTGAGTTAATTTGAACTTAATCTGTTGATAGAAGAGCTCCTTACTGAACATTTTGGAAAGTTTTAACAAAAAAAGAAAAGAGAGTAATTCTTGCGACTTTTTTATAGAGTTTATGGCAAGCCTAGGCTGAGTAACATCCTGAAGCAGGCATTTTGTACTTTTCTCCCATTCTTAAATAGATAACTCTTTTGTTAGAGAAGATGAATGTTTTTGTTCCCATGTGTATCAACAATGATTAAGTCAACCCATGAGTCCTTTTTTTAAAGCAAGGCAGAGGATATCTTGTTTCGATTATTAATCTTCTAAATAGCAAGCACTACTTTTATCTGCTTCAGCAGTTTATCAAAACAATAAAGCAAAGCTATCAATTCCAGCTTTAGACAACTTGCAAATGAGTAGTCATGGTCCTCATTTTCTACTCCTAGTTTTAGCGTTAACTTGGTGTGGTAGAGCACAAAGAATAATAACATTTACTGCAGCAGCAGCTAATTTTAGTGAGGACTGTATCCTACCTTAACTCTAACAAAATCTACTGTGATTTTGACCTGAAAGCCATTCCATTCTGCAAGTTAATTTAAGGACCTGGTCTTTCTTGGAAGCACAGAAAGACAGGATCTATTTCCTGAAGAACATAAACTGACAACACAAAGCTAGAGGACTTGTGGATGAGACTGGTTAGGGAGTTTTCTAGAAGAGAGAAGTGCAGATCAGTTTCTGGCATGATAAATGATAGAAGTCTTAGACACAAAAAAGATGAAAAAATGGTCCAGAAAAAAAGACTAGTTTAATATAGGCAAATAAATAGAGAGAAAGAAAAAGGACTTGACTTGTGCAAAGTGTAAACCATGGAGGGTGGTGAAGCTGAGAATTAGGATCCTGGATTTAAGTGCTAAAACACAGGAGACTGGAATGAGGAAAGAAAAAAATTAGAATCTGGAGCGGTGAAATCCATCAACAACCAAGACATGAATTATGAATGGAAGAAATATTTATAGGTGTAGAAATAGTCAAACGAGATAAGTTATATTTCCACTTCTTTAGCATTTATAGTCATACTTTAGCCATGAAAAGGCTGTGAGCCTTCATAATTCTGTTTGGCCTGTGCACCTCTCCTTGGATATCAGCTGCACTCTTGCTGCAGCAGCCTGTTCCATGGACCCTTACATTAAAGATGCAGAACTTACTGAGTTCTTTCAGTTTAATGCAGAATTGAGAGATGCTAGTTTGAAATTAAGCTTTTTGAATCGGGAAGAGTTTTTATTTCTTATCCTTTTCCAAATCCAGCAATACCAGTGGCTGATCTTGTTTAGCCTGTGACTTGAATCACCTTGGCTTAGCTTCCACGAAAAATCTTTCTAACAGCTTCATTTTTCTGTTAGAATGAAGCTGGCTTGCGAAGCCTTTGTTATGGATGATGATGGTTTCATTAAATGTAGTTTCATTAATGGCTTTCAAAATCCCTGCTTTAGCAGAGATTCAAAAGAGAGATTCCTGGTAGGTTTTGGCAGTCTGGAGCACTCTGGAGCCACTTTCATACCTCTGGTCATTTCAGTGTGTTGGGCCTTGTTGTTAGATGTGAGAGTTTGTATTAAATGGAGCCTGAAGGGTGATTACACCTAGGCAAGGCAGCGTAGGATCGTGCTATGGGATCTAGTCTGTTGCACATTCAGTGTCCACCTTTGGCAGGTTTTGAGGTCTGAGCAAAGCTGGAGTTCCGACACAATGCAGAATGTAGTTCTGTCAAAAGTGCCAATGTGGGCTGTTTTGGTAGTTGATATTGCAATGGAGAAGGTGAATTACTGAAAGTGCACCCCTAAATCTCATCAGCAAGCCTTATGTTGGGGAACAGCTCATCTTTACTCATGTTATCTCTCTTCCATCAGCAACTATGTGGCTGAGCACTCCTTACAGAGTTACACCTTGCTTTCATATTACACCGATACAAGGTGTTTATAACTGTAGTTACCAAATAATGTTGGATTTGCAGAGCACCAGTATTTCTGCAGCATTGCATTGTTCATACTGCTTGCTGCCTTGTCTCCTGTGTTACGTGATCTTTGCAGCAGAGCCATGATCCAAGCCGTCTGATTCAACTGGTCTTTCCCGACAATCAGCGTCCTCTCCAGAGTTCAGATGCTATTGACAGCTACAGCTTGTTAGCAATTGCGATGTGTTAGTTGCCTTCTGGGAGCACATCTTCTGGTGCAGTGTCATGTGAAAAACATCCACTTTGTTGTGCTCCAAGGCTGTAAACTGAAGCACAGTAAGTTAGGATGCCTGGGGGGTTCACTTCAAGAGTGCATTTGAGATCCAGAATAAATTGACAACATACGCACGAGCTGTACACCCTCATTTTCGGCAGTGAGGCACAGGAGAGGCTGGTACAGGCTGTACTTTTCTGCCTTCTGGCTGGCAGGGTGCCTTGTATGTCACAGGAAAGTTCTTGAGAGAGAAGAGCTGTCATGCATGGGGGGTCAGTGAGGCGCTGTGACTTCTAGGGAGCAGATGGGTGGTAGCGGATGTTTGTGTCATGCCTTTCATATCCTGAGAGAATGCTGGTGGTGACAGTGATGGTTTGGTCCGTATATGCAAAGCACTATGCAAATATATACACACTGTAATATAAATGTTCATTATATTTTGCATTGTTTCTATTTTGGTATAAGCTTATGCTCTGATGCTACATCAGAAACAGTCCAAATGAGCTTTTTCTAATGAAATCTTTCAGAATTGTTCTGCACAGATTTAAGTAGAAAACAGAATTGGAGTTTCATATAGAATCCAAGCAAACAAGACTGAAAGGAAGGTCAGAAGCTCACTGTGCTTCACCTACTGCCCAAACCAGGATTAACATGTCAACATGGTGTTCTTAATTGTCTTCCCCCGCCCCACCACAGTCTTTCTTGATCTTGACAGAGTTTTCTTCATTATCTGCAGATACTGTGCAGCACTACTTCAGTATCCTTGAAGCGGAGTTCCCCACTGTGTAACGAGGATACTGCTTGTTGCAAATTAAGCCCATCACTTTTTTCCTCACTAGTCTAGGTACAGACATAATTACTCTTTGGCTCTTTCAGAAGCCTTTTATGTATTTGAAAATTTCCCAACAGGTTCTGTTAGCCCTAAAGCTTTATTTGGGGCTGCTATAATTTATCTTTTTACTTTTAGGAAAATATATTAAGAAAAGACAGTTTTCTGTCCTTTTAACTTCCCACTGATTGATAATAGTTTGCATAAAATGAATAACAAGGGAAACCTCATGTAGTATATTTTATATTTATTATAAAATAATTAATTTTAATAAGTCATTCTGAATTTGTTTGTTGTTTGGGTTTTTCTTTTTAGAGAGCAATAAGGATATTTGCTTCCTCTGTGAAAGGAGAGTTTATTGATAGAAAAAAAAAAAAAGGAAGTAAAAGATAAATCCAGAGTGTACCTTCATTATGTGCAAAAAATCTCTGACTATATTATGTGAACCAGTACAAAAAATAAACTCCTTTTCCTGGGAAGGAAGAAGAGTACAGAACATACTACTATGGCTGTTTGTACATTCAAGTAATTCTTGAAAAATTTTTGTTCAGAGAATTCAATCTAAACTTATCTGTCAAAAGACTCATACTCACTGTTTTGGAATCATGGTGTTGATGTTTCAGGCTTCCCACATGGTCTTACAAAGCTTGGCTTTTTCCTTCTTAGGAAAAGTTTTATTTTTCAAGGGACATCACTGCTAGGATATTATAAAACTACCATTAATGTTTTGTAATAATGGATAAAACATGTATACTCCCAAATACATGCATTTTCCCAGGGGAATGAAAACTGCTTTGTAACTTTGGACATTTAGCTTCACAATGCAGTGAGTGCCGATGAATTGTATCTTATAGCAAGAGGAATCTGAAAAAAAATGCTGACTGACATGAGGTTTACATGATCATTGTACGTTACTTGTTATGGCAGTACAGTCCCCATGCCCAAGGCAAGGCCTCAAAACCATTTGTACCTTGGACTTGAATATGGAGGCAAAACCAAGCTGCACCCTGCCTAGATGATCCTTTTATTTGAAGCTTTGACAAGACTGACATTGACTGAAGCAAACGTTTGGAAAAGTCAGGAAGCAAGCATATTTTGGCAAGTAGCTTAATATCAGAAGCCCCAGTTACCAGCTATTTTAGCTAATATCCAATACAGAGATGTGCAGAAAGACCCTGACTGAAAGAACATTTTAGGTTGTTTAAATATAAAGCAGTTAGGATATAGTGTACTGCTGAGTAAATGAACAGTTTAACAGAACAAAAGAACAAGTTGTCTTGTTTCTGCACTGCCCAGTCCAAGAGTTAAGGCAAAAACCTAGTAAATTTTGTGTTTGTTTTGTTTTAGAACGTCAAGCGTGCGCATCTATGGCTGGCTCTAGCGCCCTTCCCTCCAACGTGGCTGGTATCAGCAAAGAGCTGATCGAACTGCAGCACCTCATCCAGTTCCCGGAAGAGGTTGCCAGCATGCTGACTGAGCAGGAACAGGAGCTCTACCGTAAAGTCTTACCCATTGACTACCTCTGCTTTTTAACCAGGGATTTGGGTAACGCTGAGTGTCAAAGCAAGCTGCCATCTATTAAAGCTTCCATATCTGCTTCTATTCTTTCTTCCCCCAATGGTGAACATAATGCTGTAGAAGATCTGGTGACAAGGTTTAATGAGGTAAGATAGAACTTTGAAATTACTTTTCATAAAGGTTATTATGTGATTTGTGGGTTAGTTATTTCCTTTGTGTCTCAGAGCTGAATTTAGCTGTCATGACAGATTTTTAAAACATAAGTTAAGATGACGAGGGGATTTTAGCCAAATAACTTCCACTGAATTTAATAGGAGTTATGTGACCTAATGCTCAGTGAGTTTGGAAAACTGTAACTAATTTTTTCTTGCACGTTGTAAAGTAAACAGGGAAAAAAAATGACAGACTTGTAGTTCTTTGTGCTGACAGTATGGGATATACTTTCAGTCAGTTTATTATTTTGTTCAGGAGCTGGAGTTTTATTTGTTTTGCATTTTTGTAGACTAAGCATGATCTTAGGAGTCAGCACAGAAGTATTATAAACTAGAAGTTTCTGTACAGCTAATCTGCTTTATTTATTTATTTACTTAATCACCCAGTGTGTCTTGAATGTTGTTGCACAATGAAGTTTCACTTGGCATGACACATTTTCATTTTACTTTATTTTTAGTAAGCTGATCTTCTGATGAGTTTCATAGAAAATCGATCAAGCATTGAGAAAACTGTAAAAAATGTAATACACCCCAAAAACCCAACCCAAAACAAAACAAAAGCACCCCTAAATAAAACCTTAGTTTTTAGCTGGAACAATTTCTTTCTTTCACACAAAAAAACGTGTGAATTATACGTAATGTTAGCAGTTCCTAGATTCATAAATGTGGAATACAATTAAGGTAGTCTTGATTTACGCTGTTTTAGTTTGTTACCCACTGCATTCTTATGCTTTAGTAAGAGATGAAATTTGTGCAAGTGTCAAAATGACAGCATACAATTAAGTACATATAGCAGAATACATATTAAACCTCAGTGAACTTCCTGCTTCCTGGGCAGATAAGAATCGGTGACTGAGTATTTAGCCTGTTTTGAAGGATTCCTGTTTCTTGCATGTTATTTATATTTAAGAACTAAAATAGTGTAAATACATGGACTTCTGTCACGTAATTCTATTATGGGAACATAAATAAAAGTTGCAACTAAAAGTTGGTTTTTAGACAGAGCCTAAATATTACTTAAATCAGCTTTAGTTACTGTATTTAGAAAAATACTGTGCACGGTGCATAGTTAGAGAGGAATCTATCTGCTGACCCAGCCAGGGTCCCCCTTCCTGTGGTGTTTCTCTTACAGTGATCACCATAGTGGGGGCAGTGGGAAAAAGGTGAAGAGATCGAGCTCAAGTATGACTTGATGAGGTAAAAAGTCAAAGCAGTGTGTTAGGACATTCTGCAGTTAGCTGTACAAATCAGGTTGATCGTCATGTGTTCTGATACTGAACAGTCACAGGATTGAAAAGCAAGTAGATAGTGAAGAAGTCTCAATAGGAATGATTGAGGTTGTTCCATATCAATGGGAATTTTAACCTTAAAGTTGCCTCTTGGTGAAATAGTCAACATTATCCTTCAATGTCAGCATTTTGTAACTTTGCAATTATTGTAGTCTAGCATTACTTGTTTGGTAATGTTACATGGTAATTTTTCATTTAATTTGAATTAATTCCTGTCTATCTGGTGCATAGATTATATACTGCGTAGTGCAGTGGATTACTGTAAGTATGATCTGGAATAACTTTTTTTAAACATAGATGTTATATGTTTACATGGAGTTATTGTACAATATTTACTGCTTGCAATAAATCACTATTTTGCTATCTGCTTTATCTTCTGGTGGGGTATATCAGTTACCATAGCCAATCACAAGCGTGAACTTCCAAAATGTCTCTGTTTATAAATGGCAAGAAAATTCTTGTGCAAAGAGTCATGCTTTTGTTGGCAAAAGTCAGTGAACACTTGCTAATATTTTTTGGCGTTGCCTATAGAAATACTGAAGTGTATTTATAACGTGGGAGCCAGAATGACTTTTAGGGTGACAGGCTTCTGATACATAATGGGAAAGAAATAATTTCATGCCATTGTTCTGCTAAATGAGCAATTGTACTATATAGAGATTTTTTTCATACAGCAGTGTGGTTTTTAGTAATTTCTCTGACACTTACTACATATTAATAACACTTGTTTAAAATGACAGTCAATAATTGCTGCTTTGTGACACGAAGGAACTTTTTTATTTAATAGAAGAAATACTGTGATTTTCATGGAAGCTTATATTGAATGAGGGCTGCAGGAGTGTTATAAATGAATAATGAAGATTAAAATATTTTCAAATTATTAAGTCCAGAGGAGGGCCACGAGGATGATCAGGGGGCTCAAGCACCTCCTGTATGAAGACAGGCTGAGAAAGTTGGGGCTGTTTTGCCTGGAGAAGAGAAAGCTGCATGGAGACCTCATAGCAGCCTTCCAGTGTCTGAAGGAGGCCTATAAGGATACTGGAAAGGGACTCTTCATTAGGGGCTGTAGTGATAGGATAAGGGGTAACAGGGGAAGTTTAGGTTAGATATAAAGAGGAAGTTTTTTACTGTGAGGCTGGTGAGGCACTGGAACAGGTTGCCCAAAGAAGTGGTAAATGCTTTGTCCATGTCAGTGCTCAAGGCCAGGTTGGACGGTGTCTTGGGTGACATGCTTTAGTGCAAGGTGTCCCTGCCCATGTCAGGGAGGGGGTTAGAACTAGATGAGCTTACGGTCCTTTCCAACCCTAATGGTTCTATTAGAATATCTTTTTTAAAAGTGACTTTAAGTGAAAAGTAGGGGAAAAAAATTGGTCTTATTGAGGTAAATTTTACTAGAATTATTTACTGTCTAAATTCAGTAACTCACAGAAAACCCAGTTCAAGACTGAAGTTGCAAACTCCCATTGACTGCAAGGTGCAAGTTTGAGCAGTAGATATTGGGAAACACCATACGGTTCCCTTATGTTTTAAATATGTTTGCTGTTCCAAAACTATTTTCTAGATGTGAATGATGTAAATAGTTACTGATGAGATACATAGAACATGAGTATCTTATAGTCATTTGCTTAAACCTTTGTATTTACTGTTGGTTAGTGTTGCTTACTATGAATTACAGTATTTAGACCTCAGTAGAGTCTAAGAGGTATAGGAAGGACTTACACAGAAGAATGTATACTTACATTGAGTTGTCAGTTTTAAGTGTTTGATATGGAAATAGTCTATGAAAAATTGCAGAACTTAATCAGAGAACAGTTGCCCTCTGTAGCAGGTGAAATTGCTGTTTGAAGACAATTAAGATGGCTGAATGTGCAGTAGATAACTGCTGTTATTTTTCCTACTCAGTTCTCATTTGTGAAGAAATGTAATAGAGAGCATACTAACACTGGATGAGGCCTCTAATGTGCATATTCTTTTGGTGTATTACCTGGGTATGGTGTTTTGACTTAAAGTACTGGACATGATTCAGTGATCACATTAATGCTGATAATCCATCAGGAACACTTCCTAAATTTTCTTGTCTATAGAAAGCCAGGGTAACAGTAGCTGGAGCTTTTGCCAGTTTCAGTATTTCCTTATCTGTACCTTGTTTTAACATCTTGAGAGTCTTGCAAGATTTCTGAAAATTATTGGGTCTCTTAGTGTGACAATGGAAATACATTTTTGTCAGATACTCTTGGTCTGAGATCACAGTGTTGTGAGCCTGAGAGGAACTGAAAATTGTGAAAAGGATGAACAGAAATCGAGAAACCAAGTTAAGCATATAATAAGAAATCTGTATCAAAACTAACTCAACACACAAGGAGGAAAGTTGTGGTTGTGCCTCAAGCCAGCAGGACTTTGCATTGAACTGGGACGTATTTAGGCTGTTCCTTCACAAAGGTTGAATAGGCTTTTGGCCAACCAGACATTAACCTTAGTGTTACCAAGTGACAATGCAAAAATTAAGTAGCAATAGGTAGTATAAATTTAATTTTGTGGGCCTTGCATGATTTTTATTTTTGTTTTAATAGGAGCTCTATTCCTGCTTTAAATGCGAGGTAACCAATTTACATGGTTTGGAGAGCTCCTTTTATACTTTGTGGCTAGGTTTCCACAGGCTGCTTGTATCTTTCCTGAAAAGCCACACAAAACCCCACAAAATGGGATGGAATACATTCTAGGATTGTATTTCATTAGCATTTTAAAAGTTTCAGGTCATTCTAGCTCTCAGGTCTGTACAGAAATTCACGGGGAAATAAAATATTCAAAAGAAAATAAAAATCTTATAATGTGCTAATGTTTGTATACAGGATTTACTGTCTGACAGAGAGAAGTTCATATGACATATAGCCCAGTCACTGAAGATTCATAATGTTTATAACATGTTTTTTCATGTTTTGCTTCCCTGGAAGTACTGTAGAAGATGGTCATGATGAGATTGCCACTGAAGCTTAAGTAACTTCTATAATGCTGATATAGAAAGCCTGCTCACTACTGTTTAAGAAATAGCTCATAAAACTAAAGTTAAATTAAAAAAAAAGTAATCAAAGAATTCGAGAACTTTTCAACATGTGGAGTAAATGCAGTAGATTTGAAAAGGGAAAAGTTAAAATGATTGATAACCACAGAAGGATGAGAGATGCAAATGAAAGGTATTACTGAATCAGTATGTTTATATACTACACTGTAGAAAGAAGATAGATTACTATGTAATAATTTTCAGGTATTTAATGAGGAGGAGAACAGAACTGAGAGAAATGATACCATGTTCCTAATGGATTTGAAATGCACATATTTCAGAACTAATGAAAATAAATAAATAGGTTTGCTTAAGAAGAAATGCATCCTAGTGTTCTACAATTAGCAAGGTGCTAATTCGCTTGTAAAGAACAAATCCAGTCAGTTGCTTTGTTGGAGTAATGTAATAGTGTGGCATCAAAACACTGAAAACCAAACCAGGAATTTTGTTTGATTTACAAAAAAGGGGGCGAAAACTGTATTGTGTTCACCTGCATCTACAGCTGTTCTAGGCAGTGCATGCACTACCTTAGACATCTAAATTGGTTGAAATTGAAATTTATCAGAAATTTTCTTTTACAATACTATGATAAAATGCAGCTTTTTTCAGTTCCTTAATCCTGAAGTTTAGATCAGATTTAACAAGTAAACAAAGTGAAAGCAGAAGTTAAATTACTAAAAGGAAAACATTTAACTGCTATGATTTTAGACCCCTGATATATTCCTACACTTTCTTTGATCCAGTTGTCATCCTAATTTTCTAGGATGGCAGTTTGTAATCTCAGCTGTCATAAAGGTTGTGTTTTGCTCCTTGTCTCTGTACTGTATAGAAAACAAAAATTATTGGTAACATTTCAAAAGACATTTAAAGGAGAAACTGAAAAAGTGGAGAGTAATTTTGGGTTTTACTTAATGCATTGTAGGAAAATTGGGCAGTAGAATGAAGAGATCCTATTGTTTTTCTCTCATTTTCTTCTTGCAACAGCCTGAGGTTTCAAATGATCTCAGAGAAAGGGAATTACATTTCTGTCGCTTTAACTTATTTGAGCTGAAATTCTGTTTATTATACATCTTGTTGCTATGGGTTGTTTGTTTCCTTGCCTGTTAGTATCTTTAATTCTGTTACTTCTTTATAAATGTTTTGAAGAAAACATTGTTTCAGATAGTCTGAATGCAATTGGTTCAAATTTTTAACAGCAGGTGAATAAATAAGATTTTTATGCAATAAGTTTAGTAGAATGTTCTAAGTTTGTTCCATTTCTGGTTTTATTGCCAGGAATAATAAGGAAAGCCATCTTTAAAACAATGGACTTCTGTGTTTTCAGAAAGTGTATAGCTCCAAACTTGGAAGTGTTGCAGTATAGAAATTAACATATCTTTAAAGCTTTTTCAGGTAAAGAAGAATCTGTATGTTTTAAAGATGAATAGTATCCCTCTGTAAATAAGGATAACATACTGCTAAGCCAGATGTATTTGAGAAAAAACTGTGGCTCACATGTGCCCGTTTATAGCATGTAACTTTGTTTCAGAAATTAATTCAGATTTACTGGAGTGGAAGAAGCAAATCCACCTGTAGATATTTCAAATATTCTTAAATGTTTCAGATTTTTAGCTATTTTTTATGTGCTTGGAGAATGTAAAGCTATACTGTAGCCTGTGACACATGTACACAGATAATTAGAAGGTATTTCATATTCACATTTTATTTATGATGAACATTTTGGGCTACACACATTCAGTGTCATCAACTATAAATAAGGCCTATAGTCTTTAAAAGTTTAATTAAAACAGTAGTTATATGATAATGGAGACTTGGGCACAACATGTACTCAACAGTGAGACACAGCTGGTATTTCATTTGCTTCTAATAATATCAAATTGATCATAGAGTCATGTCAGAGCAAGGCAGTGAATCAAGCTAAAGACAGATATTCTTTCCTGTTACTAAATGTAATTAAAATCTGATTCTGAATTACTGTCTAGTGTGGGAGGCCAGTGAGATATAGTAACATCCATCTTTGCAAAACTATTGGCTTTTGAATTCTCTTAGGACTGTGCACATAATAACAGTACTAATATCTTTTTCTGCTCTGATAGAGCACTCACTACCAGAACTTTAGTTTTCATGGATGTATAAAAACTGTGGGAGGAATCTATTAAGGAGATTCTGCAGAGTTAGCAGAGCCCTGGTAGCTGGGAAGAGATTAGGAAAATGGTACCAAAGTAAGTTTTAGGACCCTGATAACTGTAAAAACACACTTTTTTCCATTTCTCCTTGTTGCCTCCTGTGCCTTTCTCTTCATTTAGTTCTTCTCTCTGATTCTATTATGATATTATTTGCTTGCGCTGCTTCTTTACCTTGAGTGCCATGTACTCAGTATCATACCTTTATGTTATGCCACAGTTCTCCTGGGCACCTTTTTCTTTTTCATGTATCTTTACTCTCTCAGACTCTTCCAAAAGTATGTTTTTTACTCCCAGCCAACCTTCTGCCTTTTGCCAGCAAAGCAACCACAGAAACACAAGTTCAGTGTATGTGTTGTAAACATTTCTATTTATGTAAACATTTTAAATAATTTATTTCTGGCCACAGCTTCAAGAAAAAGAAAAACAATAAAACCTTAAAACAAAATGAAGCATTTAATTTTCCATGCTGAGATATGTATACAAAGCAATTGTGATTGAAATTGCACCAGACTGAAAGATCATTCAAAGAGCTGTCTGAAGTTATTTCCACTATGGAACTGAAAATGCAAGATATGAAGTTCAATATTGCCAAAAAATAAGCTAAGAAGGTAAAAATGTTTGAACTGCTCCATTATAGCAGTGCTACTGGGGTGGTTTAATTATTCGCTAAGTCATTCTTATATCAGTAACATTAATTAGAAATATGGCCATTTAGTGCACTAATTGATGATAGGTTTATTTTTAATAGTTTAAATTTGTAAGTTTTCTTCATTGTTCATTCAAAACACAAATTTAAACCCTCACTAGGAAAACAGAGACATATCATTTTACTGAAATAATGGAATGTAAATAAATATTACGCTCTGTCTCTTAGTTCAGCATTTTTTTGCAATGCCTAAATGGGCTTGCATAATACTTTTTAGAAGATTGTGTTTGTTCAAATATCAGACTGTTTCCAGTCCTTGTTTGGAATAGTGTTTAATCAGATTTAAAATGGTAAATGTTCTTTGTAAGGTTATATAATTTCACTCAAGCGTGTAAAGGGAACCATCAGTTCATAAAATATGCAATTTTAAACACTCAGGTATAAAAAAATGCATTTGAAAAATATTTTGTATCTTATAGCAAAAGCCCAAAAATGTTAATAATGTAATTTTAGTGAAATCCACATAAAGTAAACCAATTCTATGTTGCATACTGTTCTCCTTATATCCATCATTAAGAACTAAGGGGTTTGTGCACAGTTAGCAACGCAAAGGAACTCACTGTAGCCAGCTATTAGTGCTAATGCTGCACACTGCTAGCATTTTTGAAAGCCTCATAAATATTAATCTGCTCGTTACAGTTTTAGAATAATAATATCCCATAAGAACATTTTTACTTTGTGGAAAGACTTTATAATGTTGTGAAAGGTGAATTTAATTTTTGTTCTAAAGAGGGAGAAGTCAAAATACGCTGATATACTAAGAATTCTACTTTTAAACAAGATAATGTTTGGTTTTCCCTCTTGCTGTAAATACTCCATGATAGGTATCTGCTCAGGGTTATTTTTTTACATGAATTTTTTAAGTTCTTCAGATTTTACTTAAATACCTTGATTTTATCAAGCAAAGGTATGCACTGTAATCTTAGTTTGTGGTAAGCCAAAAGATTTTATACTAACTGCTAGTGATGGTAAGTGTTAATCTGCAGGTAGACAGCTGTGTTTGCTCGTTTCACCTCTGAAAGCTGCATCTCACGAGTATCGTGAAGTTCCTAAGAAATGTAATACAAGAATAGAAGACATCATTTCTTCTGTGTAGCATCACCTGCTGAAGTATGTAGCTTGGGAATTACTGTGAAAGCCTTGTAAACTTAAGAGTTGGGGAAATTAGTGTAGAGCAGTACAAATGACAAAACACTGGGCTTTGCAGGTGGAGAATCTTCACAGTTTCCTCACTCAATACCACCGCTCCATTTACAGTCCAATGAAAGATAATAAATTAATTTCCATTATAAAAATGAGCACAGAATACATTCTCTACAAGTTATAAATTCTTTTTTTAATATATATGTATATGAATTTTTATAATCTTGAGCACTAGTAAACTAAAAAGGGAGAAAAGGAGTGAAGTAAATCCATGGCAAATCTAGGGATACTTAATACTTAACTTGCATTAAGCATTGTTCTGTCTTGTATACTATATGGAACATGATACATGTAGAGTTAATGGTAAACAATCCTGTAGTTTACACTTGTAAGGACTTTAAGGTTATATGCTACACCTTGAGGATCAAGTTCCAGCACAGATGTCTCCTTTAAGTCCTTCATATTTTACTAGTAAAAGCAGCTGAGCATCAGTAATAAGCTGTATCCTGCCACTGACAAATTGGGAGATTTTTGCCTGCATATAGACTTGGCTATAAAACAGTGGTAGCTTAGTGATTAGGTAGTCAAAAATAGAGGCTTATTTTATCTTTTGAATGATTGATAGATTTCCCATGTTTAAAAGTTTAGCGTGAGCTTGTTTAATTTTTGTTAATAAAATGCTGTAAGTTTTTTAAAAATATATTCCTACTATTAATTCTGGAAGTAGAGCTGTAGAAACATTTCTGTCTAATTGTCTTAAAATATGAATGAAAAGGGAAAACTGAAAATCATAACAGAAATTTGTGGAGCTGTCTGAGAATGTCGCCATAGATCCAAGGCTTGTCAATCCTAAATAAAGGTCTTGCTACAGTTGTAAAAAATCCCAAGTAAGTTGAAACATTGAATAAGACTCAGTCACTGACTAAGAAATTCAAAGTATGTTTGAAGATTAACATCGACTTATAATATGCTTTTCCCAAATGCATTAACAGAATCTAACTTGAATTTATGTGAAAACTTTGATCAAAGTAAGAAAAGCCTAAAAACCTTAAAAAAAAGAGTTTGTTGAAAAGAAGAGATTTTAGTACATTCAGAATAGTAGAAGTGATATGAAAAGATGGTTGCAAAACCCCTAAAACTGTACAGATCTTGTTGTAGTACTGCACTTGAGATCATTGCTCAGCTACAGTCTGTATTGCTTGGACATCTGGTGCAGATCAGACTGTGTGCTCATACTCAGATGTGAAGGAGGCTCCTATACCTCTGAAGAGTTCCAAATGAGGCTACTTTACAATACATCTGAAATTAATTTGGCACAATGTTGTCAGTGCTGCTCTGTATTAGGGGACCAGAAAATACTTAAATCTGTAAGTATCTATTTTATTTGATTTTCCTTGTTTACTACTTAATATTAGTATGCAGTAATCCTGAAGTAATTTTTTTCTATCTGAATGAAAAGACAGATGTTGTTGCTAACCTACTTAAGTGGACCATATTTTAACTTCTGACTTTTCTTGTGTCTTGCAATCATGTGGATTATAGCAATGAAGCCAGGATACATTTTCTCATACTTTTCAGACTCATCAGCAGTGCAGCGGAAATCTAATTATAGGTTTGCTGTGATGATTTCTGTTCTGAAGGGAGTTTAAAATGAGTTGAGTAAACAGAACTGTGTAAGCCAAGTGTGGAAAAAAAAAAAAGTAAACTAGGAAATAATGATTAATATGTCGATATGTGTATTGTGATCTGACAGTAAAGTGATACCTAACACAAAAACTTGGTCCAAAAAGCATTAGTAGTCATTCTGAGTAATACCCTCAGTGTATTTTGATCTGCTTGGCAAGTCTGCTATTGTGCAGTCTTTTGGCTGGGGTGTGCTCTCTGTGGTGTCCCGGAGCTGGTCGGCTCAGGCAGTGCTTGAAATGCGAAGCCCTCGTGCTGCTGTAGTGGCAGCCTGATGACTGGGCAGCTGGCTACCTGACAGTTCTTCATCCTTGCATTAGGTGCTCCTCAGGTGTGATGCAGCTGGGGAGACAGCTCTGCAAGCCAAGCAAGAATGAACTGTTGGAAGAGGAGGTGCTGTTTTGTACCCAACTGGCTGAAGTATCCAGAAGTCAGAGGCTGCCAGGATGGAGCTTCCCTTTGCTGTCTCCTGCTTGCTAGAAAACCACTTCTAGAGGTAGAAATCACACCTGGTTTTAGTGACAGAGGAACTATGCCACTCTAAAATACTGTCTGTGCTACTTGCTTGCCAAAGTGGAAAAAAACATTTATTCTCTGCTTGTCTTTTGTGTGAGGTGCATCTACCTCAGGTGTACACAGACAGAACCTGTAATTTGTACGAAGATCCTGAAAAGTTTGTTATTTTTGAATACGCTCTGTGCAGAGGCAGCTTATGCATCCAAGGCAGCAAAAATTTCGTATACACATTATGAGGTGTTTTGGGGATCCAGTGGCATCGGGACAGTCATTTGAGAATGCTGGTGATTCCTAGCGAACCATACCTTGGAGGAAATACGCTAGACTGCTCACATGTTTATCAGTAAATCACAAAATTCTGGAGTGGGTTTACTGCATATTGTTTAACAAGTGTAAGTTTTGATTAATATACTTAAGTTTCCTCTAAGCTGTCAAACATGATTTTTCCTGAAGATTGCAGTCCTTTCAACTTAACCTGCATTTCAGTGTTGCTTGTGCATTGTTCCTTTTAGCTGTGGATGTAATGAGTAATCATCTCAGATTAATGCCATACCCAAGCTATTTCATTATGCATCTATTGAAGAGCTTTAGAATATTTTTTCTTCATTATAAAGTTTGTGGATCCATCTGTTTAATCTGCCTAGGCAGAATAAAATATTCAGGGAGTTTGCTGAGGTTCAGCTTCTGTTTTCTGTTCCTGTAAAGCCTATTGGTTCAATGAGATCTCTCCCCTTCAAAACTTCTATAAGAAACATACCCCACGGCAGTTTAAGTGGGTAACTGATATTTCTGCTTATTAATTCTGTGTTTGCTTCCTACTCAGTTTCCAGGGCCACATTTAATTTTGGGGAAATGCCCTCTCAGCTCTGTTATTTGACTGAATTCTCTTCCCTTTCCAGCTGTCTTCACTAGAAAAGCTAGGGGTACAAAAGCTATTGCAGATGTAAAGCACAACACTCAGCAGAAACTTCCCTGAATGAAAGGAGATGACCTTTGTTCACTGCTCCTTTCCTCTTCTCCTTCCTTTCTAACAGTACTGTTCCATTTTAATCATTGCTGCTCTAGTCTCAGACTGAAAAAACCTTCCAAGAAACCAGTTTTGAGATGCCAGCTTTTCTGAGAAGCCCATAATCTCCCTTTCTGGGGTATGTGTTCAGATTAATGTATGATGTGTTCAGATTAATGAAACAACAGTCTCTGAATAATTCATAGAAAAACTTTATGGAGACCTGGTGCTCTTCAGAACCACCAGAAAAGTCAGTTTATACTCCTGGATACTGCTAGATACAACAAAAGAACTGTAGGTTGAAACTGTCTGTAGCATATGTAGAGGAACAGATCTGCTTCATTCCTAAATTCATCAGCATGTAAAAGGATATGAATGAAATTTTCCATTATCTGCATCTGACTGAAGTATCCCAGCCTGCTCCTCACACTTTTCCTGATCTCCAGGAAAAATGGAAATACTGAAATTTCTAAAGCAGATTAATCAAATTGATTAATTTTCAGGAGTGGGTTGTATATTTAGATGCTCACTTTTGTCCTCTGATTCTACCCAATCCATTATATCTGCCTTTGCCCATTCTGTTTTAAAATTTACAAATTCAGAAACTTTCTTTTTCCTTCTTGTTTAGTGAAAGATTTGAAAAATATTTTCTACTCTTCCTGTAAGTTTGTTCTTGTCCTGAAAGAGGAGTGAGCATGAACTTCATGGGAGACTACTGCTTTTTGCACCTTTTTTTTGCTCTTGCATATACACACACAATCTCGATGCTACAAAGCCTTTTTCATGCTGACCTTTATCATTTTCTGTTTGCTTTTACCAAGCATTTTTAAGAATTCATAATTGTTTATAGCCGTCCTAAACTCTCTATTAAATAAAATTTCGCAAGTGGCTGTCCTAGTTTCAAGGTTGCTTCTTAGTTGGGAGTCTGAATTCAATTGCTTTTTTAGACATTTTTTATCAATTTTGATACTGTTTTCTCCTAAGCATTACATCTTTGCTACCTTAAACACATATTAATCAAACTGTCATTACTACACTTGTTATTTCATACCAAATGAATACTAATTTTTTTTGTGAGATTGCATGTTTAGCATTTGCATTCCCTAAGAGAGCCATTTCTGGAAAACAGGAATATTATCCAAAAACAATATGTAGTTTTATTCCAGCATACACAAATAAATCTATGCCAACCTTGAACTGCAGATTGAACTGTTTTGTTTCACAATTTCTGATTTTTTAAATGCATTAATTGTGTTACCTTTTATTCTGGTTTTGCCCTCATTTGACCCTTGTCATGCAGTGCTCTGGGGTTTTTTGTGTTTTTCCATACCATAATGCTCATCAGGTATGCACTTCTTTATTGATTCAGTTTTTACATTTTTACATTTACATTTACATTTAGGAATAACCAGTTGAGCACTTCAAATAAAATTTCAGCTAAATTCGCATTCTCATTCAGAGCTGACAGAGCCATTAGATATATCTTGTATAGGGCAGCCAGTATTAATAGCTTTTAATTATTATGTATCATGGTCTCTACAGCAACAGTGTTTGAGAAAGTTCCTTCTGGATGTACAACACTGGGCTCTGATACTTGTTCTACCATTATTGACAGCTCTGTACCTGTTATCTATTCCTAATCTTTCTTCTTGTTACATGTTAATTATAAAACATACAGTAATTATTGAAGCAGTAGTTAACCTGCTTTCTTTTGGTAATCCCTAGACCTGAAGCAGGTTTCTTCCGCCTGTGGCTTTCCATACCCAAGTGGTCCAATGAGGGTTGGGATGGATGGAATACTGTTTTTTAACGGGTCCATTGTCCCCTGTTCCTCACATCCCATTAGAGCATCCCCATCATCATGGTATGCATTCCCAAGTATGTCCTCACTGTGTGAAAGACTGAATGATTTTACAGCCTCATTTCTTCAGGAATTCAGTCTTAAAAATGTGATGGTTTTGTACACACATAAGCATTGCATATATTTGAGCTATGGCTTGTCTTCTTCTCTGCACATTTCTCATTTATTGTTCTATTGTTCTAGATTGATTTGGGCATTAGAAAGACTAGATAGTGACTTAGATTTTTCATTTTCTTTGACTGTTCTCCCCCAGGAGTGACAGGCCCAGAACACTGTGTCAGTATAGACTTGCATAAATGGAAGTCCTATATAGTTTTAGTGTTGTTGGCTGGTGGTTTTTTTTTCCCTGTAAGTACTAATGCATTTACATTTTATTTCACATGCTTGTTTTTTTAAATAAAATCTATGCCCCATAAGGGGGGGAACTAACATTTCCTAATTTTTATAAGCCTCTCCTCACACTGGTATTGTCTGTAAACACTTGAGACCTTCAGGACCAAAGAATGGAACTCAGTGTCAGTAAACAAATCACGTTTATTGCTTCCTAAGTGTTTACACAATGATAAAAATCAAGCCCCGAGGGAATCATATTGTAAAAAGGAACAGTTGGCTTAAATTAGGTTTCCATGTGAAATATAGCTACTTTTTATGGATGTTGTGGGAACATAAACTGGAAAGAAAATCTGCACACTGATAAAATGAAGGTTTGATTTTTATTTGTTTAAATACAAACAGAATCACATACAACATTAATTTCTGATTCTGGCATTAATTAATCAGAACAGAAGTTGGTAGTATGGTCACAATTAGGAAGGTGGGGGTTTTTTTACTGAATTTGTAATCTTGAATAATATGAGTTATTTTATATGTTCAATGCATATAGGAATTAGCAAATTTGTACATTAGATACAAGTTTTGTGAAGTTAAGTAATAATAAAAATTCCAATTTATCAACTTTCATTGTCCATGTTGTAAGAACAAGGGTTATTCAGAGTGAAGCTGAGATTTGTAAGTTATGTTAATAAGAATTTACACTGCAGATCAATCTGGCAGCTTTAGAATTCTGTCCATATTCTTTTGTGGCCTGAATGCATATTTGGAATATCTTAAGATGCAGTAAGTTCTTTTTTAAGTATTTCTAGAGTAGTTTATGATTTAACTGTTGTAATATGAGTATGGCTGTGTGTAAGGTGTGTTTGCATTGCATATATGATTTGGACTGGAATGCAGAAGTAGAATTTTGCCTGATAGCCTGCTGACAGAAGGAAACCACAAACCCCCATGTTTTCCATCAAGTACGCGTGAATACTCCAAGTGACATTGCTTTGGTTGACTGTACCGTCTGTTTTATTTTACAAGGTGAGCTCATGGGTTACCTGGCTGATCCTGACTGCAGGTTCTATGGAGGAGAAACGAGAAGTCTTCTCATATTTAGTACATGTGGCAAAATGCTGCTGGAATATGGGCAACTACAATGCTGTAATGGAATTTCTGGCGGGGCTGAGGTACTGGCAACTCTTTTTTAAATGGCTTTTCAGTGACAGATTACACTGCAGCTTCTGTTAAGCAGATGTCTCTGGAGAACAATGGGCTAAACAGAAATCCACGGCTAAATCACATCATCTCACCCTGTGACTTTCTAGTAATCCCTTTTGGAAAAATGAAGCATGCTGAAAGCTGTTTTTTACAAATGTTGTGGAGCACCATTGGTTTTTCTAATACACGCTAAATAGGTTATATTAGAAAATGTATTTCTGTTTGTTTGGCGGTTTTTTAGCAGAAATTTTTTAATGTGAAAAGAAGATGGGGAAGCAGTTGTGGTTTATCTAATCAAATAAAGCTAATCAACAGGACTGAACAGGGAAGAGTAAAGACCAGATTTCCCATTTCTTAGCTTTGACCCTCCTTGTATATCATGTTTGTGTAATAAAGCTTCAAAGTGTTTGTATTGTTGCTCTTTGTGGATTAGTAAGGATTCTCATTGAGCGATTGGTTTACATTTTTGCCATATAAACCACATTTGAGACACTCATAGGCATGGAAAGTCTTTTTGATCAGAATGCATCCACAGTCTACAAGCCATATAAGTTGTGAGAGAAAATACAAAGCCAATTAAATGCTTAATTTTATCTCTAATGCATCTGCACAGCACAAGCGAAAGAGAGGAGAGGAAGGCTTAGTGCTGCTTAGCGGTGTTTCCCAGACAGGGACAGAAAGGGGGGTTGAGGATGTTCTACTGTTAGCCTTTCTACAGACCTTTTGGTACGTTTGGGGCCAGGACTAGGTAGAAAGGCCATATCATTGCACAGACATACAGCTTAGAAGGTGGGAAAGCTCCCAGCTGTACCCACTATCCTCAGGGAGCATCAGGAGCTATTTCTGTTTGAAATCAAAGGTTCTTTTCATCTACAGCATTGCATTGGTGCCTGAGAGCTGGAACATGGTCCTGATTTACTTATTTCCATGAAAATAAGTAATTTATTTTGTGAATGAAATGGGAAAAAAAATCAATGTAAATTATTTTAAATAAATTTAATTAAAAACCCCCAACTTTTGCTAACCTAATGGATTTTTCATAATGCAACTAAAAGAATTTGTAATAAACGATCTGGTTTATCTTTATAAGTTCTTTAATCTTTTCTTATTTCTTCCCAAGCCCTTACGAATTTAAGGCAATAACACAATGAAAGTTTTAGACAGCCTGCTTTTATGTCTTATGCAGCTGAGCTTTTATTAAAATGTCAAATGTGATTCCAGTAGATCAGACTGCTTGATTCTTCTTTTTAGTTTTGTTCTTTAATAATTCAAAAGGGGCAGAATGGTCCACAACCCCAAATTCACATAAAAATAATCTTGCTTTCATGCATTCATTTCTGAATAATGATGATCATTTCCTCAATTACATACATGCTGTCGGTGTTGAACTTGAATGTAAATTGATTTTAATTTTTTTAATGAATTTTGTAATCTCTTTTTGCAATAGGTCAAGGAAAGTTTTAAAAATGTGGCAATTTATGGACCAGTCTGATATTGAAACCATGCGAAGTTTGAAAGATGCTATGGCACAACATGAGTCATCATCTGAATACAGGAAAGTGGTTAACCGAGCACTCAATATTCCAGGCTGTAAAGTTGTTCCTTTCTGTGGTGTATTTTTAAAAGAGCTTTGTGAAGTTTTGGATGGGACATCAAGCCTTATCAGGCTCTGTCCACGATATAACGCCCAGAATGAAACATTAGAGGTAAGTGAGATTCATATTCTAAAGGTTATGTTCATAGCTGTCCGGTGTTTTATTTGATATTATTTTATATTGTTTATTATTTTATACAAAAGCATCATCTAATTAAATTTTTCAAAACCGCGCTATAACCACTGTTGAGTTAAATATACCTCAATTTAATTCCTGTAGTTAGTGTATCAATTTAGATTTGGTTGTTTATATCTAGTTCAGTATTGGAGTACTGAGAAATTAAAGTTAGGACCAAAGGATCATGTTTATACTTTGGGTAAAATGAGTATGTAAATCCCTAAAGATTTAATTACTTTCTGTTAAATGCTCTGACCTTCCACTTAACTAATTGGGAATTGGAAAGTTTTCAATTCCTTAAAAATGGAATTCAGTTCAGTGGATCAGGCTTTTCCTCTATGAAAAGAAGCAATTCCTTTGAGTTTTATAATTTTGGTTTAAAAGAAAATTGCCCGTTAGATGAAAAGATTAAGACTGAAGCTCTTAAAGAGTTTTCAGGAGTTACTGAAACTTCTGTTGTTTGATTTATGCAGTGATTTGGTCTGTTTAGGTTTGGAAGTAGATACAAAATCCCATAAGAAGCTAATATGAAATATATGCTAAATATTAATTCTTGTAAGAACTTCTTCAGTGAGAAGTAGATGACACATTCTATTTATTACTATACTAATCTTTTAGGTATCTCTAGTTTGTTTCAGATTACAGTGGACAAGATCATTTCTTGCAACGAGTAGGCCAAGATGGTTTAAATAATCCAGAAAAAGAATCAACAGCAAACAATATCTTTCAAACAATTCGGAGCTGCAATCGCAGTTTGGAATCTGAAGAGGGTGAAGATAATTTTAGTGAAGGCAGTAATTCAAGAAAAAACTCTTTGAAGGACAAAACCCGGTACCAGTAGGTCTCATTTTATTTTCTGTCATCACCTGTATATTTCATGTTTTTAATCTTTAATTTCCTTTTACCAAGGCTCACTTTTAGTAATAAGGTAAACTTTAACATCTTCCTTTTTTTTTATCCTCTTCCAATTCAGAACACTTTTCCCCTGCAGTTATGCTAAGTATCTGATACACAAATGCTAGGAAACTCTCTGTATAGTTATATTTTCCCTCATGATGTAATTACTTCCTCTCATGATAAGGGTAAATCCTTTTCGTCTTACACATAGACCTTTAAAAATCCACAGTTATGATGACAATTTTGATCTGTGGTGACAGGAATAGCACCAGGACATATCCGTTATCAGAGCTCAGAACATTACATTCCGCATGCTTGGGCAGCAATTCTGCCCAGTTCAGAAGAAAGGTTATTTGTTATCCTTCAGAAGATCTCTTCTTTTAAGGCCATGCTCATTTAAGGCTTTTGAATTATGTCCAGAAAACAGTTATAAGTCAGTACCCATTTTGAATTTTCAGGTTGCTGTAGTCCTGCTATTTTGTATAAAAGTTTTCTTAATTATGCCCTTTCTAAAAAGCCCCAGTGTTCAGGAATCTCAGATTTTCACTTCAAAGATGTGGTATATTCTGTACTGTTCACCATCAAGAAACATGTTAAGTGCAAAGTTTAAGAGATCACTAAATCTAGAATGTTGCTTTCTGGTGAAGTTGCAGCCCATATAGACATAGGTGGGTTTAAACTAAGTAACCGTGTTAGAATAATTTCAAATTAAGTAACGGATCTGTACTGTTCAGAGATGAAGACCTGTAAAATTACATGACGGCTTGCATAGAAGAGCATGCTTAAGTCACCGCATGAGTTATTTTATTGATAATGTGAATCAGAAATACCCATATGTTCAGAAGTATCCAACATATTTCAGCTACTTACACATAAAATCTAATAAGTGACTGCCTGAGAAGGAACTACCATCTTCCTGTTTTAAATGCATTTATTTTATTAACATGCAATTCTAAATTTCATTTCAAATAAATAATGATTATTTCCTGAAATGATGGTTTCTAATAGAATTATTCACATCTGGCTTTAGTTGCTTCTGGAAAGTGGAGCAGTAGATTAAGCCAAGAAAGACAGACACACTTCTCTGTCCATTTATGTTGTCTCTTGACTTACTTCAGTTCAAAGACTTTCTTCCAGGAATTACTTTTATTAATGATTATGCTTTAAAATCAGCTTACAACAGTTCAAGTGGAGAATAAGATAGGGAAATAAACTTTTCACTTAAATGAATAAAGCAGAATTTAAATTTAAAAGAATAGTATGGAAAGAAATAAAGTTTTCTTTGTTATGTGTTTATGAAATCAGTACTTGGTAAATTAATTATGCTTTTTATTTAAATATAAACTTGTAAGTTACAGTTTAAAGTAGGACTTCAATGCAAAAAGATAAAAGCTAATATAACACTGAAATGAAAGTTTAAAATTTAAATGAACAAAACTGAAGTTCTGTTTCCTGTTTCAGGCTACTAACTACTCAGTTGTTAGTATCTATAGAACTGATTTTAACAGTATAATCACTTGTAGAAAAATACTTCTGGAAATACTCATTTAGCTCAGGTACCTCCTAGACTCTGGAAATCCGTTATTCACCTGCCATCTCTGCCCTGGGCATTCAGATGGCTGGGTGAGGCACAGGAGCACATTGCTGCAGAAGCAAAAGGGCCATAGCTCATTGTCCCTGTTGTATGGAGGCTGCAATGCTTGGTTTATTTTAATGCTATGAATGACTAAAAAGTTCTAAGGAAGAAACTTAGGTGAGAAAAGTCATATTTGCATACAATTTTATAAAATCTAAATTATATAATAATTGCCTATTACCTGATAATTGTAGTATTTTGGTCATGAGGGCAGAAAAATCCACTTTATAACATGTTTCTTATTACTTTAGAATTGCAAGGTGCCTTCTGCTGATTTGGGTTAGTGTTGTGGAACATGAACCCAGCAAAGCTGGTAGATTAGTTTGATTTGAAAAAAATGAAAGGCATCTAATAAAATTAATGTTAGTGTGTATAATTACTTTCCCAATTGTGTTAGCAAATAAACTCTATCGCTCTGTAATCAGTGACCTGAATTTCTGTACATGCCAGAAAAATATCAAACTTTAATCTTTATTAGAACTCAGTCTTGACATTTCTCAAGTAAAGGTAGACAGGAAAAGACAGAAAAGTTTGAAATACCGTTTTTATAGAATTGTTAATCAAATTACCTATTAAGATACTGTAAACTTTGATACCTCGCTTTATTAGCCTGATCTCATCTTCATTTTTAAGCTTTCCTAATTACAGTAAATAACTTTTAAAGTAATAGGTGAAAACCTTGAGTTTTTTGCTTTTCATATCCCTTGCAATTTTCCACTTTAAAACTGCAATCTCTTTTAATGTTTCCTTTATACTTTCTTTTCTTTTCCTTGCCTCTCAGTGCAGCACATGTAAAGAAAGCTGATTCAAACCGAGTTCTGTAAGTGTGTTCTCAATAACTGATAGCTGCGTTGATTTTGGCAGCTAGTGTCAAAGATTTATTTCTCTGTATGATTCTCTGTGTGTTCTTGGCTTACCTGCTTTTTATACATTTTAATCTGCAGCATGCCAGTGCTATCAAATGTGAAATAAGGCATAAACAAAGCTCTGCCATTTCTGTCTCCACTATATGACTCCTCTAGCCATACACATCTAGTCTCAGGATACATTTTCTAACATTTTTGCAGAGATTTATTTGATTGTTTTGAGGTCATGGGGGAGAAGGAGCTGCTTTTGTTATTTGTTTACTTGAAAATCTTAATCTTGTATAACACTGGTAAATATTTTTATGTGTCTAGTAAGACAGTTTATACCAGCTCAGTTATAATGCATGACCTTTATTTTTAGCAAGATTTCTTAAGGAAATAGAACTACAGTGAAGGGTGATACAGTTACTGTGCCTTTGTCAGTCACAAGTAATAAATCCTCAGTCTGTTGGCCGCCTTTTGCTAAATTTGGTGGAGAAAGAAGTAGAAAATCTCACTGCTTAATAAATTAATAGAGGAATCATTAGAGTTGATGTATGGAATAAGGGAAAAAATTAAAATCAGTTAGTGCCCAGGATAGAGAAGAAATTGAGGAAGAGCTAATGGTTCTCCATGCTGTTTAGCTTAGGGAGATAGTATATGTGACTTGGAACAAGTTACAACATGAATTGGTTTTGCTCAGCTCGTAAGACATGGGCAGGAGCTGAGTGTGCGTGATGATATGAAGAGAAAGCACTGAGGCTATTAGGAAAAGATGCCTTGAAGAATATGCAGATGAAGCTGGTTTGGATTTTATTGGCCAGATAGCCTTAGGAAGATGTGCTTCATTAGTTCTGCTTCATGGAACAGTTTGCTCTTTTTTATGTTCATTAAAGCAGTATCAAAATATTGAACATTTTTGCATTCATACATGTTAGAAGCTTCTGCAAGGAAAAATGTATTTAAACTACCTCATTTATTAGTTCAGTGTTATTGATTGTTGCTCTATATCTACTGCTTCTAATTATGGTAAAATATTTCAAAACTTTTAGTTGCTGCATGCAAGCTTCATGTTAATCTTTTGCTTAAATAAAATTAAATTTTCTAATGGGAAGTATCTGATGAAATTCTTGCTGCCTTCGTATGAGGAACATATGTATCTGAACCACTATTTTTACAAGTGTTAATCAGAGAATTATATAATGTGAAAAGCCACCAGATTAAATCAGTAATAGAGCAGAGATTAGAAGTCCTGTCTTCAATCCCCTAGATTCTGCTAACAGTTTCCATATACGGTACTTGATATTTCAAATGAAGCAATCTTATGCTGTGGACTTAGAAACTGGAATCATGGATTTAAGATCCAAATGGAGCGGTTTTATTGATAATGTAATGTTTGGGAAGTTCAAAGAAAATATATTGTTACAGGAGTTATAATTAATGGTAGCAGCATCTACTTATTAATTCAAAATTGCAGTAATGTAAATTGTAATAATGTAAAAACTACGGATGTTCCTGTAAGTCCAAATTATAAAATGATAGTATGCTTTTTGTTTCATTTGCAGCAGAAATATGTTCATCAGTCATAGCATAAATAAGCACAAGCATCACTAAAGATATGTCTCTCGTCTTTACTCATACAGATTTATAATTGGAGATCTTTCAGATTCTGAAAGTGATATATTTGAGCAGTTGAAGGAGTGGGACACTAGTTCAACAGAAGAGCAACAAAAGGCTTTCTGCCATGGGATAGAACTCATTCCCTGGTATGTGTTATCTATCAGGGCTGATGTCCATCAGTTCATGCAACAAGGGGCAACTGTCATTCATTATGATCAGGAGACACATCTCTCAGCACGTTGCTTCCTTCAACTTCAGCCCGACAATAGTACTTTGACTTGGACAAAACCAACAACAGTTTGCCCTGCAAACACGAAGACAAAACTGAGTGTGCTGGGTACTACTGCTGAGCTTGGTAAATACCAGATTCTTGGTAATTCTGGACTGGTGGAAGGTGTTTTGGACTTGTTTTCAGCCAAGGCTGTATATATGGGACATTCTGGCATTGATATGCACACTGTGTGTGTTCAAAATAAACTTTGCAATATGTCCCTTGAAGAAAATGGTATAACACTACTTTATGGACTTCAGACTACTGATAATAAGTTGCTGCACTTTGTTGCTCCAAAATACACTGCCAGAATGCTGTATGATGGATTGCTGGAACTGACTAAAGCTGTAAGAAAAATGAGGAGATTCCCTGATCAAAGACTACAGTGGCTACGGAAACAGTATGTCAGCCTTTACCAGGTAAAAGATGCTGTGATTTTGTATAAGAAAAGTTCAAAAATATCAACAACTTAATGTAATGTAATTAGTGTCTATTATAAGTTAAAATTAAAAATGAGAACCAGATCTCCAACTTTGCAACACAGCTTAAAAAAATAAGACCTGATTCTCAGCATAATGTTCTGTCAAACCTTGCATGTTTTCAATACACTGAAGTTAAATCTTTTTTGATTATGAAGCTGTTCATATGTTTGGAGTTTTGGAATAAGTATTTTATTAAAGAAAGAGCAATGCCTGTACTTGAAAGAAGTTCTGAAATACTGAGTGATGAGAGTTAGGGCCAAAACCCCTGCCAAAATAGCAAACAAAATAGCCCTTTGATATTCATGCTGTAATTAAAAATTGCCTCCCCCTGATGTTTTGTCTTTCATTCATTCCTTAGAGATGTCTATTTTATTGCTTAAGAAAATGTGTCTGTTCTTTCTCTTGTTTTGTTAATGCTGAAAATTTTTGTAGGAGGATGGAAGGTTTGAAGGCCCAACCTTGGCTCAGGCTGTTGAACTGTTTGGAGGCAGACGATGGAGTGCAAGAAACACAACCACAGGAACTCTTACCAAAAGCACCGAGAAACCTAGTGTCCAGAGAAACAACACTCTGGGATTAAGCGCAGCTAAGAAAAAGAAAAAAGTACTCATGAGGGTAGAATATTTTGTTATTCATGTAGCTTGTGCTTATCTGGCTGATTTGTTTCCTTTTTACAAGTTACTGTGCAGCTAACAGTATTCTGAACCAGAGAAAAGTTAGAGAATAATTTAGAAACAGTTTATTGCAGTTTCAGGTTTTGGGTTTGTTTTCCAATAGTTCAGTTTTCTTTTCTCATGCTTGAAGCATTCTCAGGACATGTGCATGTTGGGGCTTGCAGAAGGGGAACAGAATCTTGTTGGGACCTTTGGGTGCTACCTCAGTATGAAGTATTATGATGCTTGTTATTTCTAGGGTGAAAGTGGAGAGGCCACTGATGATGAAATGACAACTCGGAAGGCAAAAAGCTCTAAGGAATATCGTAATAGGAGTGGTTCAGATCCTCAAGATCTTGATGAACATGAAGAACCAGGTAGATAGTACTTCAGTACTTAAAAATCCCTCAGAGCTTTGCTCAAAGCCTTTTTTTTATGGTGTTAAAAATACATCTATGATATGAAACTACTTTTGCAGTTGAAACTCCAAATGCTATAAACTTTCAATTTATGTAGTTGCTTATGATTGTTCTTTCATTTAGTTTCAGTAGCATTTCCTTTCCATTCAGATGAAATGGGTATATAAGTGTTGTTCAGAATGTTGGGTTGTTTTTTTTTACTGTCTTGGGACAAATCTAAAATCCCTTTAGTGTCTTACTACACCTTAATGAATTATGTTATAGGTCTCTTGAACAAAAACATCTTTATTGGACCAGATGTTGTAATTGTGCTGCAAACTTTTGTTTTCTCCGTAGATCAAAATATTACTATTAATGTTTCTCCATCTAACAACCTGCCATCAAGAAGAGCTCACTCTCTGACAGCATCTGGATCTCCTAATTTAGGAGCTACAACATCTTCACCAGCAAGACCAGTCTCCTCTCCTGTAATTTCTTCAAACAAGAGTCAGTCTAGGTAAGGACAAAAGCAATGCTTTGATTTAAAAAGAAAACAAGTTACTGTTACTTAATTATCACTGAATGTGGGTTTCAGGCCAAACTAACAAAATCTGACAAAAACAATGCCAGTGATGTCATTAGCCTTTTGAGAGACATCTAAAACACATTGCAGAACAACACAGGACATTTAAGCTGAAATACCATGAATTTGAGGACGGCTTTGTAGCAAGTCCCTGAGCAGCATGTTTCCGTTTATGTCTATTACAAAAGCCGATTGGAATGCTGTTCCAAAGCTACACAGATACAGAGTTTAACTCTTTCTCCAGATCTGATCCAAAACATAGTTACAACCGTCATCTGTATAATGAAAATCAACAGAAATGTTATAGATGTGTGAACTGAAGTTCTAAGGTTTCTTAGCATAAGTCATTTCTACCTTGGGGAGTATTAACTTTTGCTGACATTCCTGATAATGATTGTAGTACTGCCTTGGGAACTGGAGGAACAGACTTGAAGTCTTTCTCTTACAGGCCTCTCCTCCTTGAGAGGAGGTTTTTTTTGTGTCATTTAGGCAGTGCAGAAGGTTATGCTGTGGTTGTGCAGTGACATAGTGGACTATTGTATTAATTCTAGAAAAAGTGATGGTAGTAATTATAGTAATAATAATGTAACAATGATAATATGTCAGGGGTGTGGATGGTACTTTATGACATGCAAGAAAACCATCTCAACAGAGGCCGTCCAGTGCCTTTTAACAGAATGAACACTGAGGTGTGATTATGAGTTTGGGTTTCCAGGAGAGCAATGACGAGCAATGACAAACAGTAGAAGAGATTATTTCTGCTGGGAGAACGTTATTTTTGAAGATAGGTGTTTTGTGTAATGGTGTATGTTGTGTATTTCTTAGGGATTTTTGGTTTTTTACACATAAAACTTTGGCAATAGGTATGAGGAGTAGAGCCACCTATGGACAACTTTCTGAGACTCATTATTATGTTGCTTACTTTTTGTTCTTCACTGTCATTCAAAACCATGTGATGAACATGTCAGACTAGGATTTACCTCTGTAAGACACTTCTCTTTTATAAAGGATTGGAACAGCTTTCTTTTACATTAAAATGGAGAAATGCTGCTTTACTGCCTCTGGAAAATACTTCTGTGCTTTGCAAATCTGCTTTTTGCCTTTATGCCAAAATAATTGTTGTTCTCTAAGTGAGATTAAAAAGCTCAGTGGAGAATTTACGTTCTCTGGGGAAGAACAGCTAATATTCCTTTAATTCCTCGCAGTCCTGCTTTTCTGTACAGATCCCTGTGCAGCTTAACATTATGGGCCTCCCTGAGTTATGACAGATTTTGCCTGGCAAAGCTGTGTGGAAACTCCACTGCGTTTCTTGATAGAGATTTCCCCAACTTGATATGACCCTTCTTGATAGAATTTGCTCAGCATACAGCTGTATGGCTGTTTCATCGGTCCTGAGGAAATTCCTCAGAACAGAATTACATGCTTTTCCCATTGCCTTGACCCAGTTTTCATGAGCCATTAAGAGACTCAAAGTACTGGAGAGAGTTTTAGTCTTGATGTTTACCCTTTGGACCCTTGATAGGTCTGAACTGTGCTTGCCAGTTTTCATGTGTGTGGAGACTTCGCATGTGCCTCAACTGTGATTACTAAGCCTAAGCTGTCAAATAGCTGGCTGTCTGATTTGCTGCAAAGTGCTATCTGTGTACTAATTTACACCTGGGATCTCTTTTAGAGTAAACCAGCTGGTTACCTCCAAGATGGAATTTAGGTGCAATTCTGGGAATATTTCCTCCAGAGACTTTGGTAATTAGGTAGTATGGATGGAGAGGTTATTCAGTCTCAAGCCATCTACAGTATACTGTCTTGTAGGGGATGCTTCCAGCAAGGATTGTAGTGTCAAGCAAACCACCAGGTCATGGCATGTCCTACTGCTAAGTGTTATATTAAATAAATGGCAATCTGTCAGGCTATAGTATATGCCACAATTTATTTCAGCCACTTCAGATAGAACATACACCAAAAAAGAAAGTGATGTCTTAGAGACAGGCAAGCACTATAGTGAAGCAAAACAGACTTGAGCCAATTGTTGGGCAGTTATAACTGACCACTTTTGTCAGTAACATCATAAATTAAGATAAAATGAAGTATCCATTTTCCAAAGTAACAGAAAGTTGGACTGACCTAGATAATCAAATAACCTAGGAAATACGGGATCCACTGGGAGTGCTTGTACACATTTGTATGGCTCTGCACAGATTGCAGCCAACAGAAGTTATTAATTCAGATTAGCATCTGGATTCAGACTCAAACACTGACAAAGCTTCATAGTTGGAAGTGGTGTTGGACATGAGCTGATTGTGCATTGAGTGCATGATCCCTCACAGAACCCAGAGCTTAAGGGTGGTGGATAGAGTGTCCCACCGGGCTAAGCAGAGCCTTCACAGCACAGAAAGCTGAGCTGGTAACAAATGATTGTTAGCTGCAGTGCAGCAGCCAGCAGGAGGAGAGCAAGAAAGATTTCTAGTTCTTTTTCTCTTTCTCTTGCCATATAATACTTGCATGAACTTTTGCCCAACCAGTAAATTATATCAATGTCCCCAACAAGTGAGAAGCACTAAATAAAATTTCTACGAGTGAAAAATGAAAAGAATCTAAATATAATGATAGCAATTTAAAAAGAGGAGGACCTGGCTAGCTTTGGTTTGCAATAACAGTAATTCTTGCATGTACAGATTGAAAAATGGTATTTTTACAACCATAACTCATAACCTTGATATTCCTGACGTCCTTACAAATATTTTTTGTTGAGAATAACTTCTTACACAGTCCAGATAATTTCCAAACACAGGTAGCCTGTGGGTGTCTTCTGTCATTCTTGAAAAGCCTGCAGCAAATTTCCAAGTTCTTTGTCAATCTAGTGCCACGTGTAAGGTGGAGGAAGCAGGGGAAAGCATGGTAACACCACTGGGAAACAGATAACAGGATATGGAAAAATAGAGATTTGGGCTTTTTTATGAAGAGAAATTAAACCACCTCACACATTATACCCGTATGCAGGTATAATCCAGACTGTTACTAATTACTTTGGTTGTTGCTGGGGTTCTTAGGGGTTTTGTCTTTTTTTTTTCACAACCTGTGCTGATTACCCATGGAAAGATGTGGAAAATACTCTTTAACAATCAGATCCTGTGAAATGCTGAGCGTTACCATCTGCTGCCAGTCTTCCACTCAGTGCTCTGCAGTTGCAGTCTGTTTTCTGGAGTCAAGAGATTTTCCTCATCATGGTTTGTTTTTCTTGTCTGATAAAAATGTTAGGAATGATTTTAGGAAAGAAGTCATATGCACTATGTCAGTACTTGCCATAGTGATGTCAAACAAATTGAACATTATCAGCTAAAGGAGATGGTGGGTTTTAGTACTTTTAAATCACATTCTGCTTTCAATTGCATGCATCCATCCCAGGCCAGGAGGGAACTGAGGAATCAGACCTAGCATATTTATGTAAAATGTTGCCTGCCTGCAGCAGGTGACTGCAGATGTCTTTAGGAACATGGGACAAGCTGGTCCTGTTTTTCCACTACAGCTGTTGAACTGGAACTATTTGTACTGAGCCTGATGGCAGAATTCATAGATTAATGGATTTGTAGATTTGAACGTTACAAAATGCCACAATAAAATCTGACACGTGGTCACCTAGTCTGGTATTTTGAAACAAATACTGTAACTTCTGGAGTTAGTTATGGTTTGAACTAGGCAGTTCTTGATCCTTGTGCTGTGGGTTGAGATGCCCCCCTTTTTAGGATGCTGGTGCTGGTGGATCCCGTTCCTGCAGTAGGCGTTCATTGGTGTTTAGGCCCAGGAAGAGGCTCAAGAGCTCAGCCTCCCATTACAAATCAGTACATGAAATTCACTGAGGATTTGTTCACACTGCTCAAGGGATAGTTCAAGTTGGGCCTAACTACACTTACTAGTGCAAATCCTGTAGTAGCCTAAGGATTTTGGGATGTAACTTTTGGAAATATACTGGTCCTGCTTCAAAAAATATTTTTTCAGCTGCACAACATCAGTTAACAATTTCAGTTATAAAGAAATTGGCTAGGCTTACTATTACTCAAGTCAACTAAGATAATTAGCACCAAACACCTAGTTGCTTCTGTGATCATTTTCTGCCTTTGCTCTCAAGAAATTCCAGTCTACTTTCCTTACATCAGCCCCAAAAGCTGAAAGTAGGAAATCGTTAGAACTTTGTTTCTAGTGGCCTTCAGAAGCTATTGTCCAAGCCTAAAAGAAGAGGAGGACTGTAGTTCAACCTATCTTTGAGTTATCTGATGATAGTCCTGCATGTTCTTGGGAAGAATCTGGGAAATGCATGGGCTAGGAAATAGTGAGGGTTGAGTGCCAGGAAAGGGGAAAGGTTATGGTTCTTAAAATCTGCACCTTTAATGCTCCAACATGTAAGAAATCCCAGGTGCATAAGGAAAAAAACCCTGGTTTTCTTGCACAGCCATTCAGAATTTTACTGTTTTATTTTGACAGAACAGAGCTTTAAGGAATTCTATATATGTTTTAATTTTCCCTTAGCAAATCTTCAACAACCCTGATGAGCAGCCTGTGCTACAGGAATACTGGCATTGTTTTCTTTAAAGAGAAAATGAGAGTGCTTTAATTTGTGCCATTTGCATCAGCCCCTTTTGCACATGGAAGAGTTTTAAATATCATGCATATACATTATTAATTCTGGCAAAGTCTGCAATTGTCTTGACGGAATAGCATAGCCATTATAAAAAAAGAAGGTACAAACAGTTATGCATCTTATAAGATACTGCTTTATTTGCTTCTTTCAGATACTGGTTATAAATGTATTAAGGAGAGCACAAATAAAGTGTTAATGCAGTAACACAGAATGTTTCAATAAATGGAATTTAATAAAACAAGCTACACCAGTCTTTTTCTGATTTAGTGCATGGAGCAGCAGTAGCTGGCACGGCCGCGTTAAAGGAGGAATGAAGGGGTTTCAGAACTTCATGGTGTCTGATAGTAACATGACTTTTGTGGAATTTGTAGAGCTCTTCAAATCTTTCAGGTAAAATATATTTTTATTTTGTACTGATTTCATTCATCCAAGTTTGTAAAAAAGTAAAACTTGAGCTTTTCTACTCTTTTTGCAGTGTCCGTAGCCGCAAGGATCTGAAAGACCTCTTCGATGTCTATGCTGTGCCTTGCAATCGATCTGGTTTAGAGCCTGCTCCACTTTACACTAATTTGAAGATTGATGAAAATAGCAGTGGATTCCAGCCTGATTTAGGTTTGTTAAAAAGGAAAATACAGCTGCTACCTTGCTGAGCTTCAGTTACTGGCCTTAAGAAAAAGTGTCTCAGTTTCATAAAGAATTATCATTTACAAGTTTACATAGAGAATTGTTGCCCTACCTCCACTAATACCTAGTTAGCAGGATGTAAGATATGTTCTTTGTTCAGAAATTAAGGGAAGGAAAAGTATTCCTGCTCTATATTAGCCAATTATATCTGTAACCAGTATAGCAGAGGCATAAAACTTGTTGCTGAACAGCTGGACCCAACACAAGGATCTGTATCTGATAGCAGGAGCTCAGGAAGGGCTAAAACACTGAGCAAAAGTAGGAAGAAGGAATGAGGAGGCTGTGCCCTGTGTCTCATTTGGTTGGTTTTTTCCTAGTACATCAGCTTTATGTGGAACAAGGGGGAAGGAAACTTCTGTCCCATTTTACATTCCCCTGTTACCATAATCTAAGTCTGGAGCTTTGTGCATATTTAAAGAAAACAGCCTTTCTGCTTAGCAACCTGTGGGGAGGGTACAGTACAATTGACATATGGGAGTGGAAGAAGGTACGCAGTGACTGCACAGGAAGGGTATGAGGTTGTACATAGTGAAGGAAGGGCTTTGAGGCTGTACATGGTGAAGAGAGGAAGCAGGAGGGTCCTGGGTGACAGTGTGTGAGAGGCTGTGAATACATGTTAAAAGTTCTAGAATTTTACTTATAGTAATTGAGCATTTATAATCTGCTCCCACTGTTGTCATACTGCTTCATGCTCTTTCTCCTGTTAGTGAATAGAAACAAGATGGGTTTGTTCTAATTTACTATACCAGTGCTAAAATATTCAGTCAGATATTCAAGTGTGGTGTATATTACATTATGTTCTGTACAGTAGATATAATACACATAATTATATAGCTTATATTTCCTTATCTTTTCTTTTAAGATTTGTTGACTAGAAATGTTTCAGACCTTGGTTTGTTCATTAAGAGCAGGCAGCAACTATCAGATAACCAGAGGCAAATATCTGATGCTATTGCTGCTGCCAGTATTGTAACCAACGGTACTGGAGTTGAAAGCACATCACTGGGAATATTTGGAGTGGGAATCCAGCAGCTAAACGACTTCCTAGTTAACTGCCAAGGAGAACACTGCACCTATGATGAAATCCTCAGTATTATCCAGGTCTGTAGACAAATATCTTGCAATTCCTTTTACTTGAACTCTTGTTACTTCTGTTGTCAACACTGTTTGACTTGTAGTCAGATAGCATATCTGTGTGGATATTTCCTTTCACGCTGATAGTGTTGCAACAGTTTACTTGAATTTAAAATTTAATACTATCTTAATTCTGGGCTATAAAATTGAAAAGATGCCCATGAATATGTCCATAAAAAGAAAAAAAGAATGTAAATAAACTGTTTTATTGGCTATGTGTGTTTAATCCAGAAAGGGATGTCACCACTTGGGAAATGCATTCATGATAGTGAGTTGTTTTCTCCTTGTGTCCTTGTGACCACCTTTGGTAGAGTTTGACCCTAATTTGTAACTAAAAAACCACCATTTTCACTGATTTTTATTTTATTATAAAAAATTTTCCAGAGGAAATGTTTTATTTGCTTATGTATAATGGTTGAAGTGATTAGAAAGTATGTAGAAAGTCTTGAATTCTTCCAAACATGCATAATTAATACACTCCAAAGTTAACCCCCCACTTAGCAGTTAACAAAGGCTAAAACCAGTATATTTCAGGTATCAACATATAATATTAAATTGCTAACTTTAAAAGATAGAAATTCTAAAGAAACCTCAAGTTAGCGTACCACAAGTCTCTTTATTTTGAGATGGTGGTATGTTGTGTTTAAGCACAATATATAGGAGAAGGATGCCTGATTATAGATCCTTTTTAATTTCAGTTTAAGTGCTAACTCTGCTTTGAAAAGGAGGTTGGATTAGATTATCTCCCAACATCCTTTCCAACCCAAATGATTCTATGATTTACAATTATGAGTTTAATGTGCTTGTTCAGTGATTTGCAAAACAGGCATGAGTATACTGCAAGCACCTAAATACTTTACGCACAAAAAGAAACAGCTTTACATACTAACTGGTTAGTTTGGTGAGCAGACTACACTATAAAAATATGAAAAATACCTATTTTTAAGAATTTTTATTATATATCTCTTACATTTCTTCCTTTTTATAGAAATTTGAACCCAGTGTGAACATGTGCCAGCAGGGGCTGCTATCTTTTGAAGGATTTGCAAGGTAATTACTTATGTGTTAATTTTTATATATATATATATGCATGTATAAATACATATATATATATAAAGGTGACCTGAGTGTATTGATGTTTGCATGACAGTCACAAAATACTCAGCACAGCATAAAATTTCCTCACATCATCTCACCTCTAGATTTTTGATGGATAAAGACAACTTCGCCTCCAAAAATGATGAGTCACAAGAGAATGCTGAGGACTTGCACTATCCACTGTCATATTATTACATAGAGTCTTCACACAACACTTACCTTACTGGCCATCAGCTTAAAGGGGAGTCCTCGGTAGAGCTCTACAGCCAGGTATGCAGGATTAGATCATTGTGTAGTTTTCAACATGAACTTGTTTGTTTAACTGGCAAGTCGCAGAAACATGACCTTTTTGCTTTGAAAATCTAAATGTCCTAAACCCCTGCTCGCAAGATGTTGGAAAACATGATGTGTGGGAAAGCTGCCTGTAAGCACAGTTGTGTTCAAATGCCTTTTCTTAGGCAAAAAAATGGGTTTAGTTTGAGATTCATAGCATTTAGACACCAGTCGGTCTGACCCAACCTACTAAAATTAGACTTTCCCACAGGAAAGACTGATCTAATGTTTTAGTTCATTCAGATGTCAAAACCACTACTCAAATACTGTACATTGCTCTGCAAAGACAAACTTCAAATGGAGCTGTAACTTCTAAAAACATTTCTTCTAGGAATATTCTTCAGTTTTTTGTACTTTATGCCTGATTGGTGGTCACCAGCAAAAGAGCAATTTTTCCCTAGGGCTTTTGATTCTGTGTTTGTTTGTATATGTGTGTGTGTATATATATTTGTGTGTCTGTGTATTTACCAAATGCTAGAGAAAGCATCAAACTTCCTGTGAGTAGTGTTTTCATTACTCTACATGTTAATGACTCACCATTGAGAAGAGCCTATCTGGTGTTCCATGCGCTGCTTTGCCTGGAGTTACAAGACGTGGGGGTGAGGCTGTGTTAGGAAAGCCTGAATAACGTGATTGCACAGAATAATGCAATTGCAAAGAAGGTTCCTGTAGTAACACTGCACAGAGTGATGTGAGTATTGTGTTGATAATAGCTGGGAAGCTCATCTGGCTCCAAAACTTGCATGATGCAGAAAAGTTTCTTCCTGTCCCTCAAGTAGCTGTCATTGGAAGAGAAGGGGCCCTTTATTCTGGCTCAGTGTGTCTGGCTGTCACGGAAGTGGTGGTGTGCCAACTATGGACACAACTGTCTAAAATAAAATTATTCAGGTTTTGAATTATTTTTTCATTTGCTCATGAATGTTTACTATTCTGGAAATGATTTTGATTGTAGAGATCTTTGTTTTCATTAAAATATTTAGTTGTAATCCAGATAACTCTTTCAATGCTAGGCATGCTAAATATTGATAGCAATAATAAGCTGGGCTTAATAAGCTGCCAACAGATGGGTTAGCTTATCTTTCCCTTCATCCTTCCCCTTTGCTTTCTTCAGTGGTCTCCTAGCAAGTAGGGCTTTATAAACTAAATAAATGAATAAATAAAAATGGGTGGATGGATGGATGGATGGGTAGATGAGTGTAAATTAGCTTAATATCATTAAATAAGATAGCTTGGCACATTCTAAGTATCCTCATGGAAGTTGTTTGTAAGACATTATTTTCAGACCACTTTCTACTTAAAAAACTAACAAAAACAACAAAAAGAACTGACAAACAAACAGAAGGTGCTGTGCCCATAAGTTATCCTGGTAGAAACCTGGAATAAATTGTCGTGTTGCTTTATAGCTGCTTTTGCACGTAGAAATATGGAAAAGTTTCTCTCCCTCAGAAAATTAAGCTATACGTTAAGAACGAATCACTTTCTACAAACAGATTCCATGTGTCCTGTAAGATACAAAGAATTTCAAAGCTTTATGGTACTTCTAAGAACATAAATGCTTTCTTAATTTTCCCACTCTTTCTCAACCTAGGGAATGGAGTTAGCTGGGTTCTGTAGCTTCTATGGGCTATGTTTACTCCACAGAGGTTACTCTTCCCAGCATTTTCACTAAATCATTCAGCTTTCATTTAGCTCTGCAATGTCTGCCTTCTACTTTGAGGGCATGAGACTGGAGCTTATACATGCTTACACTGTTCAATTGCATTGTAGGTTCTTTTACAAGGCTGCAGAAGTGTAGAATTAGACTGCTGGGATGGCGATGATGGGATGCCTATCATTTATCATGGGCACACTCTTACTACCAAGATCTCTTTTAAGGTATGCTGGTAATTGCACATAGAAACAAAAAAAAAAAATCAGAAGAAAATCAGTAACTTTTTCTCTAATGAAGGAAAAAATTAGCCTATTGGAAAAGTACAAATCCTAATGGGCTAAATCCTAATAGAATATGAACAACAGACTATGTAAACAAGAACTTCTTCATTGTAAACATTATGCTTTTCAAATTAGTTTTTGTAGCATAAGTACTGCAATTTTGTCTTTTTGTTATCAGCATAACTAATGTAAGTAGCTGTTACCAGTTTTGTTGTAACAAGATGCTACGTTGATCTGAGGAGCTTGTTTTCAAAGCAGATTGTGGATTCTTTCTTCTTAGAGGAGAAAAAGGATGCCTTCCTTTCTCTCCTTTCAAGTAACTGTAAGTTAACTGAATGCTGCAAAGTAATCGCATGTTCTTTCAATGACCTTTCTTTCCCACAGGAGGTAGTGGAAGCTATTGATCGCAATGCATTTATCACTTCTGACATGCCAATTATTATATCAATAGAAAACCACTGTTCCTTGCCTCAGCAACGCAAGATGGCTGAAATTTTCAAGGTAGGCCATGAATTGCAAATTATTCTAAGCACATGCCTTGGGATTTTCCATAATATAATAACATGTTCTCAATGTTTCAGAATGTATTCGGAGATAAGCTGGTAGCAAAGTTTTTATTTGAGAGTGACTTTTCTGATGATCCCATGCTTCCATCACCTGGCCAACTCAAAAGAAAAATCCTGCTGAAGAATAAGAAGCTGAAAGCCCATCAAACACCAGTGGATATATTGAAACAAAAGGTAAAGTGCTTCCTTAACATCAAGCAATGAAACCTAGCTTTTGTTAGAAATAACTCATTTGTGTTTGAAGTTTTTGCCATTCCAATATGTAGAGCAGAATAATCTAATGCATACTCATGCTTGGGAGACTCACTTGCAACACTTGGAAGTAGATTGCAACACTTTCAAATAAGTAGACAAGACATATAGTCAAGTACAGACACAGCATAAAAAAATTTTAGTAAATTTTAGGTTTATAGTACTTCATAGTATTACGATTAGCACCACACGTCCTATGTGATAAACATAAATGAAGTTTTACTCTGAGGCTATAATATTTGCTATTCATGTTTGTTGAACAACAGTGATATGCATTGAGCATGTGTGTATATATAGAGCATGCAGTAATTTTTAGTAGAATTCTGCTTTTCTCTTTTTTTGTATTCAAGCCAGGAAAATACTCTCTCTCTTACTCCCTTTTCAAGGGGACTCTACTATTCAAGTTGTGCTTATACTTAAATGAGAACTTTTCTCGTTTCCAAAAATTAGGGTTGTGTCTCTGGTAGCTTCCTCTTAACCATGTCTGTGGTTAGGCAGCAGTTAGATCGAATCCTTAAAAACTAATTGCTTTTACCCAAAATGTAAACATAATTGAATTAGAATTGAATTCTTGTATCAAAATAAGTAAATCACATTGATTGTACCAGTATATAGACATTCTCTGTCTTCTAAAAAAGTTTTAAACTGTTTCCGAGACAGCATTCCTCAGGCTGGAAAAAGGCAGTCTTGCTCTAAATGCTGTGCAAAGTGGACATTTTCCCATAATTGATTATGTTTCATATCGTATTGAATGTTTTTCCACCAAGTTTTCCTTATATTCAAACCCTTAAAATGGTATTTTACTTTGTTCTGAGCAGTCTTGCTAATTTCTCATTATATTTATTCAGTGCTTTCATATAAATAAGATGCAGGCAGCAATGTAAACTCTTCTGCTTCTTAAAAATACTTACCAAGAATGTAATAAGTGGTTCTGTTGCTGTAGGCTCACCAGCTGGCACATATGCAAGCACAGGCTAGCAATGGTGCTAGCAACCCCACACCTACCAATGAGGAGGAAGAAGATGAAGAGGATGAATACGACTATGACTATGAATCTCTCTCTGATGGTAACAGTATATATTTGCTTATTTATTACAGTGCTGTTGTTAGCAATAAGGAATGTAAATATTCTAGTTCAGGAATGATGTAGGTAAGTTGATCTTACCATTTGAGAGGAAGATGTGCTAAATGTTCTTAGTGTAATAGTCTATAATACTGTGAAAATAATTTGACTGTGTAGATGTAGAGGACTTGAGTGTGACTTTTAACTCCAACCGTAAGATGTTTTAACTATGTAGTGTATGCTGAAGTGTAGTCTTTATAAATTATATTTTATATTATTTATATTATTTAAAAAAATGATTGTGTTCATAATCTACTCTACCTTCAACTGTATTGTCTTTTATGAGGAATTCAGACACCTGAAAGCCAAAGTTCACAACAGGCTTAGCCCTTGCATCTGTGTGACTGCCATTAAATTGACCTAAGATGCAGATTCTCCAAACTTCTCCTTGGTTACTATCTAATCCCAGAGATTCCTGAAGAACTTTAGTTACACTTTCAGCATCAGCTGTTCACTTCATGCGTAAAGGCAGAGAAGCCACTGGCTTATTCGTGGCTTGCTCAATAAAGAAGGCTTTATTAAGGCTTTAGCTGCTCAGTGAAAAAATGGCAAGGCATGCCTCACTGACTTGCCTTGTAAGTTCATGTGGTGTCTATGCTTCACCTACCCTAGCTTTCAGGAACTGGTAGAGGGTAAATCCACCTTTATGAACAATTTATAGATTGGCTATAATGATTGGCATGCCAGAGGTGATAAAAAGTGCTGCACTTAATAATTTCCACTACTTCGTTAGCTCTCCAGTTCAGTCAGTCACATTTGATTCAGCTACAGGTGAAGGACAGAATGTGCCACACTGAGGCAGCTGAGCTGAAGTCATGCTTATTTTTTTCCTTCTGCTGTGGTCTGGTAGATTCTGGTAGAGCAAATAGCTGGAGTCAGGAACATTTAATCCTCTCAAGTTCTGATAAAGGACATTTGTCAAATAAATGCTTCATCCTTGTTAAGCTCCATAAATGGGCCACAAAACTGACCAAGGAGAAGTGGCCATGACCAGTGGCTGGATGCTCTCTTTAAACAGCATCTCCCATTGCCTCTGTCAGAAAGAGAATGCTGAGCTAGAGTGACCATTGGTCTGACACAGCTGGGCATGTTCTGCTAGGTAAACAGTACAGTACTGTGCTCATTAAAACTTTTAAACCTAATGGATGCTGTGTTCAGATAAGATATAATTTTTCAGTATGCCCAGTGGCACAGGACTTCTTTCCAGTTGGTCTTTTATTTGCATTACTTGCATCTGTTTTTAATGATTTTAAAAAAATTAACATGCAGTTCAGGACCTGACACTGCTTGTGGGATAGCAGTATAATGTATGCTAATATGAAAATTTGTGAGTTTGGTGCCTGCACTGCCCTCAGTTGCATTTTGCTAGGAAGTTGGCCTAATTGGCTACTTGAGAGTACTCCTTGCGTGGGACAGGATGGAGATAGTGTGTGTACATTGCTGTGAAAAACTCAGATCTTTGATTACAGACTTGCTAGGAAAATACTGTGAGCTAACTGCAGTAAGTCATGTTTGAGCGATGTTTGAGTTAAGAGAAAGTTTGAGAAATCTGAAGCTAGCAAGAAACATTCACACTTTCCCATATATAAAGGAATCTGTGGCATGTTTTACTGCTTTATGACAACAATTATTCTCTGAGATCTTTAATTATGGTAATATTTTAGCAAAACTAATCTAAATAATGGTCTGTAAACTTTCTAGAAGATTTTCAGTTTTATTTTCCTTACTGATGCATTAGGATTGTGTAAGGCTAATAGTTTTACAACTGACACTTAATTTTCATTTCTCTGGCTGTAAATCTTAATTTCCTTTACTCTTGTTCCCTCTCTGACTCTGTTTCCCTGTAGCTGATGTCCTTAATGCTTCTCCTGCTCCTAACAGCCAGGAAGGTAAAGGCCATTTGGTTGAGCTTTTTAACTGCATGACATCAGCACTGCATCTCTAGCTTGCTGTTAAATGTGACAGTGTGAAAATACGGTTTCTACTTCATATTAAAAATGCAATCAGCAATCAGATATTTTTGTATGGCACTGTTAACTGATCAGGAACTGTTAGAAGGCTGCATGTATGACACTGGTTATGCATAAAAGCAGTTTGGTCAAAGCATCAGGAATATCAGGAATGAAATAAAACCATTCCTTTTGTGACATATTTTGGTCTAAAAAGACCAAATTAGTAGGTGCATGATCCTCTGATAAATATGTAGCTTTGAAGCGGAATTTCTATAGATATAAAAAATATTTAGTCATGGTGAATGTAAGGAGAGGAAAGCCAAAACTTGCTGTCCAAAGACATGTATGTGCTTGATATTGTTAATCACGTTTGGACTCGAGCAATTCTTTGCTATTCAGGAATATCAGTTGTTGTCAGATGGCAAGCTTAATTCATTTACTGATTTTGTTTTAAGGATCTCATGAGCACAAAAGGATGGGCTTTAAAAGAAGTGCAAAATATTAACCAAAGCTGAGCATTAAATTTTTAAAGTAGAAAGTTACTATTAAAATGCTTTGACCAGTAAGTGCATAATTTTGGCATCTGGTTATTCAATTAAGATTCACAGCATTGTCCACAAATATTAATTCAAATTTAATTTCCAGTTTCAATTGTTTGGGTTTATGTTTATTAAAATACCATTAATTTTTAGATAACATTCTTGAAGACCGACCTGAGAATAAATTATCAAGTGATAAACTGCAGTTTGAATATAATGAAGAGACTGCCAAACGAATAAAGAAGGCTGATTGTGCTACTTACAATAATAAAGGAAAGGTAGTTCTGCTTTTTACCCCTTTCTTCTCAGCCATGCTTTGATATATAACCAACTTCAACAGGATTTGAGCAGTTTAGGTAACTGAGACATCAGATGGTAAATGTGTTTTACTGAAGACAAATAGTAGAAAGCATGGAAACACACCAGAGAAAATAGATTAAATAGAACAAACACTCAACACACTGTTCAGGATAAGTCCTTAGAGGTTATTGTATATACAGACTGTTTGGCTGAAAATTTTAACTGTCGTTGCTCTCAATGAAAGAATTCATTGAAGCAAGATCCAGACGTTTATTTAGATATCTAATTTCAATTAATGTCAATGGAACTGAAGATTTCATCTACATCTTCAGCATCTTTGTGTATTGAAATAACATTGAAATACTACACTATTATGTCAGATAGCCATGTTACCGTTTATTAAATCACCTGACAACTGAACATTCCATTGCTGGGTAGTAAATTGCGGTTTCTCCTGAACACAGATTGTTTTTGTCTTAAGTGTTTGTAGAACTGACTCTTATTAAGGGCTTTGCACACTACCATGGTATCAGTAACAGGTATTGATGCATAAAACCTGCGCAGGGAGATGTGTTAGGTGAAGACAGCAAACCGTGTAGGAAGAATGAGAGATTTTGAAGACATAAGTAAGATATGCGAGAGTACTTTCGCATTCAATAATTTCATTATTCCATGTTCTTGGAATTGTTACATAGGTTTATGACATGGAGCTGGGAGAAGAATTCTACCTCCCGCAAAATAAAAAGGAGAGCAGACAGATAGCGCCAGAGCTGTCAGATCTTGTCATTTACTGTCAAGCTGTAAAGTTCCCTGGTAAGTACACTGCCCTGTTTTATTGCTTTAAACTTTCAAATTCTTGGAAACATTATGTTTATGTTTTGAATTAGTTATTACAAACATTTTCAAATTGAAGTATTCGAGGAGCTTTTTTCTTGATGATTTGGTAGTCTACATAATAGTAGCTTCTGGCTGAGAAGCGGTATTCATAAATCGTGTGAGGACATATTGTTTGTCATATTAAAATGTTTACGAGAGTGAAATTTGCCAGTCTTCACAACTTAGACAACTGTTTCATTGCCAAATGCCAGATAACAGAAAGCTTTATCTTAAGAGTTCCAAGTTTCCATGTAAGGACCTACTGAATTAGGAAGGAAAATATTCTTAAAACTTTGCAGGAAGAGCTCTTCATATGTCTTTAGGTGACCTCAGTTCAGTGTGTCTCACCTTTACCTACAGTGCATCTTCTGTTCTTATCCTCGGTGGATAGGAAGGGAGACATTTGCAGGGGTAAAGGAGCCTTTGCATGCGGTAGGTGGGAACAGCTGATTGCACGCTCACACTCTTTATGGAAAGGGTTAAGGAAATAGGAGGATCTTCCTTTGTACAGTAGGAAGAATAGTGTTTGCAGAGGAAAAGGAGGGGGAGTAACTGAAGAGGTCACTGATAGTTACTTGTTCAGTGTTGAAACATGAGGTTGAGTATGTTTTGGCTCATACTGTGTACATAAATAATTTTAAATTGAGAATTTATTATTTATTGATGTGTTTAATGTTTTGAATGAAAAATCTGCTTTTTAATGGAACAGTTCTCTGTGGAAAAGTTAGCAATTCTGCCAAACCATGATCTTATACAAATAGAACTATAATCAGATTAGAGAAGCTAACCAAACATAAAATAGTGTCAAATAGGCAAGATAAACATGCTGAAAAATGGGGACACATTCTTTTATAGTCTTCTATAACTTTAAGAATTGTAGGTATCACTTGTAAAAATAATAACTTCTAAAAATTAAAATCTGATACTCTTTTTAATGAAATCTGCAATGAGATATCTTTCAAATAAAATATTTTCTTTTAAAGAATGATATTCAAGATTAAACAGAGGTAGTGTAGGTAATTCCAAGCATTTTGACACACAGAGTAGTTCTGATATTCTTAGAAAAAATCAAAGTATTTCAGTTTTCTAATGTAATTTCAGTTATAAAACAAATACCTGCTTTCCTGATTGGATTTCTTCCTCTTGCTTTAAAGGGGACATGAAAATGGGTTAAGAAAATGGGTTTCTTTCACAGAACACATGAAACTGTAGAAATCAGTTTTCCAACAAATTTTGACTCCTTTGAGACAAGTTCTGCCTTCTCTGCAAGATAGTAGACTTCCATTGGCACCATGCTACTGACTGGATTCCTCTGCTCAGATGGAGAGCACAGATACTGTTCCTTAATATGAGAATAAGGGTGGTTGATCCAAGACTTCGTAGCTCTGTTGACTAGATTCCTAACCAACTCAGGCAATGCAAGTGTCTTGGAAACAGGGAGGGCAGAATTCATGTCAGTGGCTGACCACAAACTAACTGGCTTTTGATCTGAAACAGATGGTGAGTGGGTGCCAATTACAAATTAACCTGCTACTTTATCATGATTAGATGAGAAGGGCAAGGGAGTTTGCCATCCTCTGGATTAATAATTTGACAGTGGTAAAGCAGCGTGGTTTATATGTAACACAAGAGATGGGCACTAAATTCTGTAGCTTGAAGAATATAGCATAGGGGTTGTAGGGAAGTACTAAACACATGTCAGTATGGTAGTATGATAGGATCTATGTGCAGTATGATGGCATCTAAATTGGTCCTACATTGATTGACCAGAGAGTTGGATCAGATGGCTTCCAGATCCTTGCCAACCCCCATTGTTTTGTGAATGTATGATTCTATGAATAGGTGATGCTATATTATGGAGTCAAGTTTAAATTGGAGTGAAAAATGGGGCTTGCCTCTAGGAGGAGATGTGTCACGTGCAAAGCATGGCCATGGGAAAGACTGAAAGAAAAATCCCAGCTGCGGCTTTCCCTGTGGCCATCACGCTGGCTGCAGTTAACACTGCTGGTTTGTGTTGCACTCTGGTGATTTATGAGGTTTGTCTGTTTCCTCAGTGACTGTCTCCACAACAGGATTTTGAAACCTGGATCTTGCTTGCCAAATCCATTTGATCCATTGAAAACTGGGATTAAATAGTGATGGAAGCACACAGTGCATAACTCCTCGTTCTTCTAGTCAGTTCATATTCCTTGATCTCAGCCTCTACCATCTTCTGTGGTTTATGTGTATGCTTTGGCCCAAAGAGACAGTATGTCTCCAATACTGAAAACATTACGTATATCCTAAATTTTACTAACCCAAGTAGTTCCATTGAAACTATTAGAATAATTTTTGTAAGTGCACGTAGACATGCTGTAAAGTTTGAGAGCTGAAAATTTACAACTGTGGACAGGTTTCAGTAAAAGACAGTCCAGTGTATCCTTTGTGATCTACATTTGTAGTTGCAATATTAGTACTAAATCCAGAACTGTCTTTAGACAGGTGTGAACAGACGCGAGTTCAGGAGGGTCATTTTTGCACAGTTAGGCAAATAGCAGTGTACTTGCTTTGCTATATTTTATGTCACAAGTACATCTTGGGTCTCTGAGAGCATCCCACACCTCACTGCTGTGGGTGTCAGAATAACTATTGTGTGTTTTGACTTACTTTAATTTTGGTTTTCTGTGTGCTCTCTCCAGGCAGAAACTGATCTTAAGGGGTAAGAAGTGTTTTTACTTCACTGGAATTTAGGTCATTACTTTAATGATTGTTTTGCTAGAATGCATATGTTTGAGTAATTCCTATTCTAGAGCTTTCCAGCTCCACTTCAAATACATATCGGCCATTAAATACTTAATGGATTTTGCATAGCTACCATACTTCCTACTGTTGAAACACATATTCTAAACAGAAGAAGATAACTCTGAAAACATCTTGAGGTTAAACTGTTTAAGCAACAGCATTTGAGCTTTTTCCTTTACATTAGGTCTTTAAATCATATTCTTGCACGTATTTAATTATGTAGGTATCCCAGAGGAATTCCATTATATTCACTACTGTGCAGATTTATTGCTTCTGTAGAAAGGATCTTTTTTTTTTTATTGTTCTAAAGATGAAAATATTGAGACTGTTACTGCATGTTTTTTAGTATTAGTTAGGACCATTTAGTAATTCGAGACAGAGCCACAGCCTTCCTCAAGCCAAAAAATAAAATGAGAAAAGTTAAATCCCAGAGATATAACTATGTATTGTATTGCCTTATGTAAGTTTTTATATAGATTGTATATATAAGCATACATAATATATATATATAAAGACATGTATGTATGTAAAGATGTTAACATTAAATTATGGAGAAAAATATGCTGCTTGCTCTGTGTACTATATGACAGGCATATTCATGCCTTCAAGAATAATGTAAAATATGATGGAAAATGTCATGCCCTCTTGGTCATGTTTTTTGGCTCATTTATATTACGTTTGTGGGAACAGGCTTGTCAACTCTAAACCCATCTGGCTCTAGCAGAGGAAAAGAAAGAAAGAGCAGGAAGTCCATTTTTGGCAACAATCCTGGCAGACTGAGCCCTGGGGAGTCAGCTACCCTTGCCAAAGCATCTGGAAAAGGTAAAGTTAGCATCTTCTTTCACCAGTCACGTGGAATGACTGTAATCCAACACATGTACCAGACCAAGTTGTTAAAGATCAAATACTTTACAGTGTGTAAGATACTGAACTTTGGAATGTTTTTTTGTTAGTGCAGCAGGTATTACAGTAACACTATTATAACTGAAGTGCTGAGTGTAGAATGTTAAAATAGGATTACTTGGTCAGGAATATGATGACCCTAATTCATAAATGATTCAAAACTAGCATATAATTTAAGTGATGTATTTTCAAGTTAGTATTTTAAAAGATGTGAGTGAATACTTTCAAAGTACAAATGGAAGGCAGAACTTTGGGCTGGATCCAGAAAAGCATTTTTAGTGTCTGAAGTAGGACTTAGTTGCCTAAAATTCAGCCAAGTCCAAACATGTAATTGTGCAAACTCCTGTGTTCTACAGTGGAGGTATTTAGACTCTGCAAGTGATTCAGATTGTGAACTTGGAAATTGTACTTCTGTGTCTGAACAGATCTAAAGAAATACAAAGAAAGTACAGAAAAGGTTCTGGAGCAGGAATGAGACCAAGACCCCCTGACTTCCAAGAGAATGCCATAAACAGAAAGTCAGAGTTGTACCCTTTCTTGTACTCATTTTCTGGCTCAAGGAGCATTGTATTTCTTTCAGCCCAAGAGCATGGCTGCAGCAGGTAGTTAGATTCCCTTCTAGAGGCCAGTATCATAAAAATGAAGAGGTCTAGTGTCTAATTCTAAAGAATGTAAGAATTTTGTTGGCTTTGTCCCCTAGTTCTTACAGCCTGTGTAGACTGCCTGTTAGGAGACTTAGCAGCTGGATTTCAATATTGCCTCCCTTCCTCATGTAAAATGTGTAAATGGGAAGAATGGAATTTTATACCTTTATTTCATTCAGGCAAATGCCAATTAAGTATTTATTTATGAATATGGTTGTTAGCATATCTAATCATGATATCATGTCAATGCTTAAACATTACGTTTCCTCTCATGGGTTGTTCTTACTGTATAAGAAGGAATGTGGCACACTGAGTAGTGTCGTTTTCCAGGATCAACTTTTCCTACCATAACCAAAACCTGCACACATCCTTCACCACGAAACGTTGAATTTCTGGAGTCTCTGGATCTGCAGCTGTAACTTGAGGGTACTCTTTGTTTCCTAGGCCCTTTCGATGTGATGCGGCAGACCTGGGAAGATCCTTGCTCTCCTTACAACTCTCCAGCTTCTCTCAGCGCTATCATAAGGACACCCAAGTGCTATCATATTTCCTCCCTGAACGAGAATGCTGCTAAGCGGCTGTGCAGGCGGTACTCTCAGAAGCTGATCCAGCACACCACATGCCAGCTCCTGAGGACCTACCCTGCTGCCACACGCATCGACTCCTCAAATCCCCATCCACTGATCTTCTGGCTCCATGGTGTGCAGCTCGTGGCTCTTAACTACCAAACAGATGGTATGGGTGCAAAACCACTTTTTTTTTTTTTTAATACATTTTAAATGTGAAATGAGTCCTTAAAATGTGAATTTGTTTTTGATGTTTGTTTTTACCTGCTATTATGAGGAGAGAAGAGTCCAGGGAGACCTTACTGCTTTTCAGATTTTGAAAGGGGAGAGACTTCAGTGGATCCTGTTGCGACAGGACAAGGGGTGATGGTTTTAAACTAGAAGAGGGAAGATTCAGGCTGGACGTGAGGAAGAAATTGTTCATAATGAGAGTGATAAAATACCGGCACAGGTTGCCCAGAGGTGGTGGATGTGCCATCCCTGGAGATATTCAAGGCCAGGCTGGATGTGGTTCTGAACAAGCTGATCTAGTTTAAGATGTCCCTGCTCATTGCAGAGGGGTTGGACAGATGATCTTTGAAGGTCCCTTCCAACCCAAACTATCCTATGATTCTGTGACAATCTGGTCCTTGAAAGTAGTGATCCCAGAGTTCAGGAGCTTTATGCCAATGCAGCAGATCTCCTGATAGCACAGAAGTTCCTGGACAGCAACACCTTCCATTTTTATTATTATTTTATTGCTGAAGGCTCCTTTTTAACCCCAGTTCAAGCAGCTGTTTTCTCTTTTGGATAACTTCAAGTATAAAAAGCTACTGAACTATTTTTTACTTAGAAGTGCCACCTAAGATGCTGGTTTAATGTTGATCAAAACATTTTTGGGCCATTTTCTATCCAGTCTTGCGTTCTTGCACCTTTTTGATGGGGGATCCATTAGGTCATCTACAAAGCTACAGAGTTGATGCTTGTTCATTCTGCAGTTCAGGGCAAATACCTAGAAACCAAATAGCTACGCGTAGGCGAGCCCTACAATTGGATAAAGGCAATGGAAAGGCATACAAGATAGTGAACTGTTATTATAGTTTTGTATAATTAAGTATTGGATAGATTGGATACATAAATTACAGCTATTTCTGAAAACCAAGAATGAACTGATAGTTCATGATAGACATCATGTTTTCACTGTTAGTTTTTCCATTGCTCCTTGTCAGTTTTGGCTGTCTTGCTTTCACAGATCTTCCTCTGCAGCTGAATGCAGCAATGTTTGAAGCTAATGGTGGCTGTGGATATGTTTTGAAACCTCCTGTTCTGTGGGATAAAAACTGTTCAATGTACCAGCAGTTTTGTCCATTAGAAAGAGATCTTGATAATAAGGAACCAGCTATATATTCTCTAACAGTAAGTACATTAGAAGGGAATTTCATGCAGCCAAACAGGTAGAAGTAGACAACGTTTAACTAGTCTTTAACCAGCATTACAGTTATGCTTCTGTATGAAAAGACTGAGCCTTTAATTGTTACTTGTGCTTCTGAAGATCAGCATAGCTAGCAAAAATTGGAGGGGGAAGGAGCAAAGAATTGTCTTTATTTTATTGGCTGGTTTGTATCCATGGTTACTTTCACTGTTTCCTTCACAATATTTGTCGAAACCCAATCCTGAAAGCTTTTTCCCTGGGACTACACAACATGTGCCTGGATGTTTCGCACGTTTGTGAACACTTGAGAAGCTACACAAAAAAAAAACCCAAAACATTATGAAAAGCTGCACTGAATCTTAAAAAAAAAAAAAAAAATACTTTTTTTAAACTTATATAATAAGATACATAATTTATGGATTTATGGCAGAAGAAAAATAGTATTCTAAGAAGCTAGTGTTTCAGAAAAGTGAGATTCATAAGAATCCAAATTCTCCCAGCAGTGGGAATTGCACCCATAATTCTTGTGTTGTGTACGCCAAAGCAAGCCAGAGGTCAGCGCCATCCCCCCACAGTAACGGAGAGGAAAATTTGATCCTTTTTGACTACGTTACCGGTACATTCTTTCTGGATTAACTTTCAGATGCCTTGAATGGTTACACTCATGATGTGTGGTGTATCGTTTTCAGAGGAAGGATACCATAGCAATGGGGGGCAGGGACTGTGGCAGCTCTGCTTCTGAAATGCCTGCCCTGGCAATTACGAAAGTAGGGGAGTGTTGTAATTAAATCAGCATGTTAATGAACTGTGCTTAGGAGTGTGATAAACAGCATTTAGCTCAGAATCGTGACAGTAAAAGAATTACTCCACTAATTGGTTTCTCTGTGTACTCCTTGGATTCAGATTGTGTCTGGACAGAACGTCTGCCCTAGCAATAGCACAGGCAGCCCATGCATCGAAATCGATGTGCTTGGGATGCCTCTGGACAGCTGCCATTTCCGGACGAAGCCCATCCATCGCAACACTCTCAATCCCATGTGGAATGAACAGTTCCTTTTCCGGGTTCACTTTGAAGATCTGGTCTTTCTTCGGTTTGCAGTTGTTGAAAATAACAGCTCAGCTGTAACAGCTCAGAGAATCATTCCCCTAAAAGCTCTAAAAAGAGGTACAGTGTAGTCTGTAGTGACACCCTATGCCAGAATGGTCCGGCAGGTTCCTGGACTGAATCATGCCAGGAGGAGGGTATTTTTAATCAGTTGGCTGTATTTTTCTAGAGGAGACAGGGAGCAAAATTCAGACAGCATGCTTTGCCCTGGTACTGTGATGCTGATCTAATGGACTTCCTGAGAGCTGGAGGCTGCCCCCTGACTTGTAAAATGTCAGATCCTGTGCTGATGTCTGCATGACTGGGACATCTTGTGTGCAGTTGCTCCCATCCTGAGCTGTGGTTGTGAGGTTGTGTTCACCTTGAGACCTGCTGCTGCCTTAGGCAGCGGGAATTGGTTTCCTTCTCCACTTTCCTTTGCCCAAGAAACTGGTCTATCTGGTGACCCCTGGGCAGAGGGGAATTACCCTTATTGCAGCCATGGCTGGAGAGGGGAAGGCAGGGCAGAAAAAGGTGAGAGAGAGGTGAGGAAGCATTATTAATTCTGTGACACCTGGGAGAGGGAGTTTCCATATTGCCAGCAGCTCTTCAGCAGAACATTTAAAAAAACTTTCACGTTTGTTTTGCCCCACTGTATACCACACAGCAGTCTTAGCATATGAGGAGATCCGGTTATAGATACTATTTTCCCAGTGAAATTTTGTTCTTGTTTCGTTCATATTCTAATATTTAGCTATTTTATGTACGAATAAATTGAAGATTTAGGGCAAAACAAAGGTAGGCGGCTGTATGAGCCACTCGGCAGTTCACAGCATTTGTGTTATGCTGCTGTACAGTCAAAGAGTGTTAATGCAGGGTTATTACGCTGCTTTAAAACTTATAGATGTGGCAAGTTGTAGGTATAAATATAGCAAATTTGAGTTTTCATTTATGAGACTTGCACTTCAGGATGTGGCAAAGTACTTACAGAAGGGTTTTTTCTCTTCAGGCTATAGACATGTCCAGCTCCGTAACCTGCACAATGAAGCATTAGAAATTTCTAGTTTGTTCATAAACAGTCGGAGAATGGAAGAAAGTCCCTCTGGAATCACCCTGCCTGCATCTATGGTAATTTAATTATGTTCTTGTGAATGTCATGTATTCTTGTCTTGGTGACTACTATGGTCTGGAAACTTCTAGAACCAGATTGTTCAAAGACATTAGTCCCTAAACTTGCACAAGTGTCTCAAGTACCTCGATGCCTAATTCTTTTGGGCTTCAGTGGATGTAAGGTTATCCCACCTGGCTCAGACTGTTAGAGGGTAAATCTTTTCAATGTCTGGCTTCTGGTGTATTTAGCTATAGAACTAGAACCAGCAGAACAAGTGCTGGAGGAGGAGTATGGCTGAGCAGCAAGGTTCAGAGCTGCCTCATGCATTTCTTTATGCATGAATCATAAGCAATGCATTGGGGACAAAAAAAAAAAGGAAGATGCAAATTACCAACAGCTTTGGGATAATGAGAGTAAAATTGAATTCTGTTACAGGAAAAGATGGAGTCTGTATTTCCATAAATATGTACGTACTTATACATGTGCCCATTTATATGTACGAACATGTATACGTGCACATACAAATGTGTGTATAATATATATAAATACGTATGTATGCATGCATGTATGGATGTGATATTTTGTTGGTTTTTAAATAGCCTCTGATTTTAGGTTCAGTACCTTTAAGCATGCATCTTATCGTTTTGCTGATTCCTAAAGTGTTAGATAAAACCTCCTGAGCCTGTGTGTGCAGCACATACATTGCAGATGTTACCCTCCTGTGAATACGTGGCCAACACATATCTTGGTGAATTACTAGGGCAGAAGGGAAGAACACAAATGGTTTGGAGGGTAAAATGAAGCCACAGATTTTCATCCTGTAGTTCGTAAACTGAATCCAAATACTCTGAGCTCAGCTAGAATGGATAATGAGCAGTGGAGGTCTGTCCTTTGTCCCGTGGCAGTTTATGTACTCCTGTTGGAAAACTTACTTTTTCTTCTTTCTCTTCAGCTTCAAGCCAGGGGAGGGTCTTTGGGGAGACTGGTTTGTTGGGTTTTCTTTTAATACCTGGATCTGTAGTGTAAGAGCCATGCATTAGCAGCTTTGCTTTATCAAGGTCCTTACAACTTGTGTGTACAGTTTCTGTTAAGCAGCCTAAAAATAACAAACCTGTGTAAAGCCATTTAGTAACCTGTTGAATGTTGCCTGAACAGTTGTTTAGTATGGGAGAAAGGAAAGCTGCTGTGACCTACAAAGTGACAATTCATGGAATTCCAGGCCCGGAGCCTTTCACTGTGTTTAATGTAAGTGGAGGGACCACAGCTGCACAGCTTCTCCATCAGGTAAGTTGCCCTCTGAATTGCAGACTCTTAGTTACAAGAATACACACTAACATCACTCTGGACATTCGTCTCCCTGCATTTCTCACATGGAGGATCGTTATTCATTCATCACAGCAAGGAGGTGATTTAGCAAAGTATTACTGTGGAATTAATTACGTTGCAAACATAGACGAGCATCAGTGAAATTTTCCCAATCTTGGCTTCAGAGAATGAGTTTTACAAACTTAGAACATATTCTTTATTAGTATTTTACTCTTTGGACGTATGCAGATGAGAAAAACAATGTTTCTGACCAATGGAGGCAGTGGGCTGTCCTTACAACAAGGGCAAACATTTCTACGCAATTCTTTGAACTTGAGCACCATAGGAATAGAGAGTAAAAGTTAGAGGGCTAAGTTCATGAGTAGAAAAACCAGTTAGCTCAACAGGCATTGTTATTCTAGCAGTGGGAAAAGACTGTACTGTTCTGAGATTGTGAGTAAATTGTCTGGCCAGCCAAACAGGACAGAAATAAGCTTAAATAGTACTGCCTTGTCTGGAATAGTTGAACTGCTTGGCTAAAGAGAACAGTACATTACCCTGGAGTAAAATATCTGAATAATAAATAGCACATCAGAAATCTTGCCTGCACTGTCAGGATAGTTATTGATTCTTAAAGCCTTGTTATTCATTCTCATTCATAACTACTAATTATGCAGTGTTTATATTTAGCTGTCTAATTGCTGTGTGCTTATTGTGGTCTCTCTTAGCTCTTGGCTGCCACAAAAGGCACCAAGTCATGTGCTGCAGACTATTTTCTGATGGAAGAGAAAAGTTTTATATCTAAAGAAAAGAGTGAATGCAGAAAACCACCATTCCAGAGAGCGATTGGGCCTGAAGAAGGGGTAGTGCAGCTTTTAAATAGTTGGTTCCCAGAAGAAGGATATGTTGGAAGGATTATCCTTAAAACCCGAGAAGAAGTAAGTCTGTTTTATCTAAACTGTTATTTACAAAGGTAACTAAAAATAGCTGTTAGGACCAGGAAACAAAAGGGTGTAGTATTTGTTTCACTATTTGGAGACTAATGTCAATGCTGTGTACATCATTTAAAAACAAACATAACTCTTAAGTGAAAGAAATTAGACTTTATACACCTGTGTGACACTAACTTGACTTCACTCAGCTCTAGTACCAGCTATGGTGTTTAAACATTATTGCTTAGTCAGCAGTTCGATGCCACTGGCTTACTGTTTTGACTGACAGGCCTAATTTAATGCAAATCGAGAAATTGAGCTGATAGGACATTAATATAAAGATATTTAATACCAAAGGATCATAGGTAACAGAACTCCAGATTACAATTATCAGTCAATCCGTTTAGATGCCAGCAAGTTCTCTGTTCAGAAAAATTAGAATGGATTTTAATATTAAAGACGTCTAAAAACCTCAAAGGATGATTAAATTATCAATTATAGCCTAAAATAATAGGTGATTTCTATTCATTTAAAGGAGGAAGATGACGTGATTACTTCAGTTTAAATTATGAGCAAAACATCCAAAGCTTGAAAATATGCTACTGCCCAGGCTTGTGAGAGAAACAAAAAAGCAGGAGAAAGACACTTACTTAATGATCTCATTTTCAGAGGCATTTCCACTGGTCAGTTCAGCATGTACGGAAGCTTGTTGCACACATAGGTTTATACACACACATTTTACATACACAAATGACAGAAATACTCTAGGATCCTTTAAAATGAAAAAAAATATTTTAACTGATTATTTTTATACAACTTTTGATAAAACTGCAATTTTTCAGATTACCATTATTATTATGTAAATCTTTATGTTGTTTTCCTCTATTTCTAATAGTTGGAGCATAAGTCACTAGGTATAAATTTGTTTGTGGAAACAGCAGCCTATTTGATCAACTGCAATATTTACTTTGTAAGTGCATGTGACCACAAGTGTGCCACTGCCAAACCCCATTCTTTCAGAAAACCTGGGTTAGAATCTGTCTTCATGTATGTGAAAATCATGCTGCAGTTTTGTCCTGTGATGGTGGGACCTCAAGCAGTGCCTGTAATTTTGAGCCTTTCTGCAGATAGCAGCCTCAGATCTTGGAGCTAGAAACGAAGCTGCAAATTTACATGGAGAAACATGGAGCAGGCCCACTTGCAGTGTGTGATACACAGCCCATATTTACAGCATATGAATTCAAGCTCTTTTACAGGGGGTTGGAGAGAAATGCATCATCTGAGAGAAGGTGTAGGGAGGAATTCTCTCTAAAATGTGCAGTAGTCATTGAGCCTGACAAAGGACAGAGAAGCAGCTGCCTTCTTGCCGCAGGTGACAATGCTCACTCAGACTTCTTGCTGTCTAAATTCTTTTGGCTTTAGTGCAGGGACAAGCAGAGAAAAGGACATGTTCCACCATCTCCCATCATACTGCTGCCATTACATTACAAAACATGGTTTTGCATACGTAAGGAGATGCAAACATAAGGAAATAAAGGATGTGACTGTTTTTGCATAATATAGTACTATGCACGTCTCCATCCTGTACCGACTATAAAAGGTATTTTAGACACTGTTTTTAGAAACACAGGTATTTGTTATCAGCAACAGTGGCTTGCCAAAACTTCTATGTAGAAGACTTGCATTTAATGAAATAAAAGCTGGGGCAACAGCACAGTGTCCGATTTTCATGTGATAAAAACGTTTTGTGACCTCCAGCTCTGAGTTACCTCTCTGAAGGAAATGAATTTGTCTCTCCTTTTTTCTACAGAATTTAAATGAGAGAAACGTCTTCCAAGAAGCAAAGGAAGATGCAGCCATCATCTCTGAGGATGACAGTTTCTTTGTTCAGGTACATGATGTCTCCCCAGAGCAACCACGCACCGTCATCAAAGCTCCCCGCTTCAGCACAGCTCAGGACGTCATACAGCAGGTAAGCAGCAGATTTCCGTGTAGCAGGACTGAAACGTAGGGTGGAGGTTGGTTTCACACAAGATAAGGTGGGGTTTGTTCTCAGCACCAGCTGAGGAATTGGTTTAATAACCAGAATCTGAGGCAATGCTTTCTTTTTTGTCTTCTTTTTTTCTGCTTTTAAACAGACTCTTTGCAAAGCCAAATACTCCTACAGCATTTTGAGCAATCCAAATCCAAGTGACTATGTGCTGTTGGAAGAAGTGACAAAAGAGCCAGCAAACAAAAAGTCCTCCATGTCTAAACCATCTCAGAGGATTCTCTCTGATCAAGAGTGTGTGTTTCAGGCCCAAAGCAAGTGGAAGGGAGCAGGAAAATTTATCCTTAAGCTCAAGGAACAGGTTCAGGTAAAAGATTAAATATTTCTCAGCAGGTTTTATAGATGGTGTACGATCAGCTTAATGGGAACCTGTTTTCAATGGAAGGGAGACACGACTGGTGTGAGGGTGGACAGGGAGAGGAGACTACAACAAAAAGCAGATTCCTTTTTCCTATGCAACTTCCTTACTTTTTTTCTTTGCCAAACTGCACCAGTTACATCCAGCAACCCGGCTCCCTCGCAGCCTGCAAATCCTGTGACAGCCTTTATCTTCCGCTACCAGCTGTTTTTCAAAATCTTCTGGCTGCGCATGCCATGCTCCCCATCACAGGAAAGCAAGACTAGTCAAATGCGCAGAACCTAAGAACTACTGGAATAAAGTCCCTTTATTCCTGCTCAGTGAAAGAGTTGTTCTGTTGCTTTATCACAGTCTTTGGAGAACAGCAGGAATGATGGGCATGCCTGCTGGGAGAAAAAGCTGTGCTCTCCCTTCCAGCAGATGCCACCAACCCACAGCAGTTGTTGCTTTTAAGTAGCTGCCATAAGCACAGATTTTTGTATCAGTTTATACCAAATTTGCTAAACATATCTTTGACAATGCATAATTTTCAATTAATTTATTTGGAACAATCAGAACGTGCTTGGTTATGAAAGCACAGCCACACGGAATTTCAAAAGGGAGGACTGCTTAGAATAGAAATATTTTAGGTGTTTTCATATGAATTCCATGTTTCACAGCTACGAACATCCTGTTAGACCGCTTCAGTGACGCAATTTATTTCTCTACAGGCAGCACGAGATGACAAAAGGAAAGGCATTTCCTTTACCAGTGAGCTGAAGAAGTTAACCAAGTCAAGTAAGCAGTATCGGGGATTCATATCGCCACCCCTGCAGGTCTCACCGGATGGTCCACAGGGCAAAGATGAAAGGTCTGCGTGCAGTTTGACTTTTAGTGACATTACGGAATAACAACCACCACTGCCTACAGGTCGATCCAGGTATGAGATACTAACTCTGAGCACTCATTTAATACATGATTTACAGAGTACTTTTTTCAAAGCTGGAGTTGATTAAACCATAGTGAGGTACAAGGGACGGACTGACAGGAAGATCCATACAAGGCTTACCCATTGGTGTGCACAGACAGTATGGTCTTCAGTTATTTATTGTGGCATTTGCTACAGTGAATCAGCATGGGGTGAAGACTGGAGTTTCACACACTTTCTCTGCCCATTTGAAAACAAAAAGCTAAAATGTTGGATCCTGGTTGATTTTATAATATGCATTTTAATCGGCTAACTGTGCTTAAGTAACAATGGCCTGTTAGTCTTTTGCCCTGGGTCAAAGTAAATAAAAGTATACAGCAGAACTTCTGTTATTAATTACATGCATATAATAAAACCATTAGGATTGACAATCTCCTTTTTAGCTAAAACAAGGTTATAGTGTTAATTTCTCTGGCAATTTTGACAGAAATGTTTAAATATTTTTAATGTCCTTTCTGTATCTATTCAGTTTCTTCCATCTTGCTTGACTTAAATCAACAAATGAAATACAAAATACTGTCCTGTTGTAGCACATTTAATTTGTCCGCTGGCATACACTAGCCAGAGATTTACACAGTGATACTACAGCATTGAGGTATCATCTGAGAAGTTGCAGCTCACTGTAAATGAAGAATCTTTTTCATTGTTGATAATCCCATCCCATATATGGCCAATTTAAGATTACATTTTTTCCCATGTACACCTAATTATTAAAGCATTATTTGAGATTCATTTTATACTATTGCCAAGTCATTAACAAAATTCAAGTAATATTTTCATTTGCAAAATATTTCAAATATGAAGGGACAAATTTCATACCCTATTTCTTGGCTCCTATAAACCCCCTAAATCATCAAATCAGATGAATTCAAGGAAAGCAAAGTAAATCACATTCCCTCTTCTGTATTTTTTTCTTTTATTTTTGAAAACTGGAATTTACATCACTGAATCCTTCTGCAGTGCCTTGGAAGGAGCCTGCTGCGGACTGACCTGGTCAGCAATTGTGTGCCCTGGCCTATAGATGCTTAATACAGGCACTGCTGCTAGGTTAGCATCCAGAACCTGGGAATCCTAAGTGGGAAGGCATAGACTGGAAAGAAGCCTGTCAGCTATCGGAAGATTCTTCTCTTCCTGTATCTTCACATCTGCAGATTCTCACTAGGTGGATGACAAAGTGTTCTTGGACTGTGTGCTGTAAACAAACGTGTGTCGTCGCCCTCCCCTTTTTAAACTAATTTTAGCTAGTTGAAACTAGGAAACTGAAGGCAGAGAACCAGAGTGTTCTTTTACGTGTATTATATTAAAATAATGCACTTTTACCTGAAGATTTCAGTTAAACACTGTGTTAAGTGATTGTAAAGAGATTTAAATATACTGTAACTTCCTTTGCATTTCTGTTTAACTTTGGTGAATATACACAAAACATTCAAATTATTTATGGTTTATCTACTTCAACAAAATAATGTACAATAGCTAAATGCACCTAACAGGTAGCGACGCTTTGACAAAGAACAACATTTTCTTCTTATAAATTCTAGTTTTCCAGGCTTGTGTTTAAAGAAAGAATATTTATTATCATGTTCCAAAGTACATGCCATTGTATAATATATTTATCATATGCTACTATTTAGAAAATGCAAAACTTTTACCTCTCTCTAGATTTAGAGGAAAAAAATGTTTTAACTCTTCTGGTTGTTTCTTTTCAGCACAAGATGTTTAATACCCAAAACTGACCAAACTCAAATCAATGCATTGATAAATTTAATTAACGTTTCAAAATACATTTTCCATACAGTCAGGAAATGTCTTTTTACTTGTCTGTTAAACCCAGAGAGTATGAAGAATTCTTACGCTATAACTCTTGATATTCTTGTTTACATAGAAACACTGTTGTAAAGTTTTATGTTTGCTGAATTTGTCGTTTGATACATAAGTTAGTTGTGGTTGTCTGGTTTTTTTTCTCCATGGGAGTTATTATGTGTTTAGTTAAAACAGTCCATACCAACCTAGAGGAGCACAAATGAAGCAATTGCTGAAATCAGTCATCACACTAATTTTCCACAAAGAGCGTATCCATAGTGAAAGATTCGCTCTGTGCACGTTTTGTCTCCCTAGACCAATCCCTAAAGAAAGCATTTCGGCTACCTGGTGTGACTAAGTCAAAAACTCCATGAATACAGGGAGTGATTCATGCACTCAGCTATTCCACATCAACTCTAGCACTCCAGCGCAAAATGCTGCTGCTCCTATGCGAGAGGCTGCATCAGGCAAAGGATAGAACAGCAGTTGTAACTAAAATGAGGTTTACTTTTGATAGTGCAAGGATGAAAGGTAAAGAAGTTACAGGCAATAGTCCCGTGACAACCAACCTCCTCCCCCCAATAATTAGAAAATTAAATAAAGCAAAGTTATTAACTGCCACATAAACAACCAGCAGAACCTGCACTCTGTCACCAGAAGCCACGAAGTCTTTCACTATGCTACAGAGAATTCCTACGCAGTAGCCATTAGCAAAGCAAAAAAGTGCCCCCTTGAGGTCATTTCCAGCTTTCAGGAAAAATAACCACAGGCACACGAAAGAAGTCAAGTTTCCTCCCAGAGGCCATGCGCTCCCCACTGCTTTTCTTCAGCACTGATGTAGCAAAAGAGCGCTTTGCAGTTCAGCAATACGATCCAATCAAACACCCCACCCCCTAGCTCAGCCTCTTCGCTTAGGAATGATGAGTTCTAACCACACAGCCCCTGTATGCATGAGGTACAACTCTCTCACCCCACCCCCACGGCACAAGCATCACACAAGGCTGATACTGAGTAAAATGTTTGTTAGAGGTGAGCTTACCCATAGGTTGATAGTTTGCTTTGGCCTACTTCGGAATTACCGGGAAATACTTACATCCATCTACTGCACAATTCAACTAATGCAACTTTTTTAAATGTTAGTTTCATTCTCTCTTATTTTAACACAGCAGCAGTGTCACATCACTGTTATTTCTTTTGATGTTTTATGGCATTTTAGAAAAAAATATTTTCTATAGGGTTTGACCCTACTGGCTTCTTTTCTTAACATCACCTGTAGTATCATAGGAGTCTGGAAGACACACTTGCTAATTCATTAGATTCAACATAGAAAGTTCTTACACCCATGTTACCATGCACTAACAGTTTTCTGCCACAGAGCTGAAAAGAAGAAAAAAACCACCTTTGGGCAATCAAGGGACAACAGTAGCCATGTCACATTGTGTAACACAGGTCTAACAAACAGCAGCCTGAAGGTTTGTACTATTTCTTCTAATACAATCATTTTGTAGCTGTGGGAATAGTTTATTAAGTATCTATCTTCTTCATCAGTCAGAGCCTAAAGCTACTTTTGCTGATGCTTATCACAGTGAAAGAGAACAGCAAAAGTATTCATCTTTCTGTTAAAGAAACCCCAACTTCATAGGCAGGTAAAAAACTGGAATTGCGTAAAGCTAACTACACTGTTCCAGAATTTTCATTAATGTACACACACTGCTTAATTTCAAGTTTAGCTATTGGTAAATATCCGAGTATACTTTTGATGGCAAAATTTGACATATTTTGAAGTTGGAAGGGAAAATAGCATCCTTCCCTTTATGTTGGTTCCAAGTATCCTAATAATGAAATACACTTCTGAAGCATTAAACATTTTTATTTTTTTTTTCTTTTGTGAAAACCCAGTTGAACAGATTTCATGTGCTGAATTATTGTTCTAATAGGAAAGTTTATTCTGCTTAGGCACAGATTTTATGTCTGCAGGAATACCTGTCCACACATTCCTATGGCAAGACTGACAAAATAACTTTGTCCCTTTCTGTGCTTTTGGCTTGGCATGAACTTCAATTAGGAAAATACACTCATTTTTACATGACAAATTATTTACAGGAAGCAACTTCCAGGATAAAGTTTGAAAGAAAGGAATGTAAATAACCAACACCTTCCAGAAACACGCAGTTTCCAAGTAGCAGCAGAGCCTCACGCTGCACAGTTTACAGGTGAAAATTTCATGCTCTGTTGCCTATTGGCAAAAATAGAGTAACATTTTACTCTATACTGTTTTAAAACCACTGTTGCTTTTCTACCACTTTCTTATCTTTTCCTTGTGTAGCATTTGCTGCATGCAGTGACGTGACTGTATGGGATAGAAGCTGGGCAGCCACAGGTCCTGGTCACGCTGCAGTACAAGTTTGTTTGCAGGACCTGAGGCACATCAGGAGGTACTTCCTACCACCTGAAGCTCTTCCTGTTTCTTTCTTACTGATCCCAAGTTTAGCAATTAGAATAATAGCAAATACTATGTCAGTTTTAATTTTGAAACCTAAGCACATTATTTTTATTGCTACAAATAGGACTAGATGAAGTATCTCAATAGCCATCTTTAGAAAGCCATCTGCTTCTAGAAATCATGTGTCAAGAATTAAGACTTTAACATGGAAATATCTAAATTCTTCAAGAATACATTCTCCTGCATTCATAGTTTCTGTTTAAAAAAGAACAACTTGCTGGTAGCTTTACATGTGACCGAAAGGTTGAGTCTGCAGCTTCTGAAACTGAACTTTCCATTCTGCTTTAGGCCTCCAAATACTTCAATCAACATTTGGTTTTTAATCACTGGCTGTTACTATTCCACTCTGAACCTCAGCTCTTTCAAAGTAGCCCATTAAATGTAACAATGGTGGCGTTTCTTCCTGTCTGTGATAAATAACTTCAATAGTGGTAGATATTTGGCAGAGTTAGCACATTAAATACCAAAATAGCTAGCAGTAAATAGACTTTGCTCCAATAGACAAATAGGATGTTTCAGAATGACTCAGTTGTACAGCTGTCTTCCTCTGCCTCTTCAAGCATTCTGTCAAAGTATTCTGACAATGCAACATCACTATGTGCCAGTCGTTCTATTGTTTGGAAACTATGTAAAATGAGCAATTTTAAAAGTGACTTTTCCACCTGGACTATTTTCTCTCTGCTGACTTGAAGAATAAACTTGTATTTGTATATGTTGTAAAAAAAATAAATGGTTTACGATGTTGATGCTTTGCTTTTGCCTTCCTGAACTGAAAAAGTACTGGCAAGTGGTCACCTTGGAATTTTTCAGGATTTAAATCACATCTATATTTGCAGACACTTAACGGAAAAGAACCACTCAGAAGTGATGGGAATGGCAATCTAATCAGATAGAAGCACATGTATTACATTACACTGGCAGTTTTGTAATCCACACAGTAAAATACTTATTTTCTATTCTATTTATAGATAGATGTCTATTCCAAAAATGTTTGTGAATTTGTTTAGCTATCTGAAATTTGGTGAACTAGCCTGGACAATACGAAAAACTAAAAAAGTGGAATTCAATAACCTCCTTTTCATCAGAGGTGAAAAAGACCCCACCAAATGCAAAATCATTTCAAGATGAGGTAAATGGTTAGGAGACATCAGAAGGAAACCAGAAAAAACACAATACATACGCCAAATCTCAAGGTATCTTAAACATCAAAGGAATCAAAATTATGTTAAAATTTCAAAAATATTTATTAATTTAGCAACACAACCCAGTGATTTCTCAGAAATACATACATATACCTATATTCTGTTAGAAAAATTAGAAAATATATAAACAAAAATACTATAATGCATGGTTGCAGACGATTTTAAAATCACCTGGGTTTGTATCTTTTTTAAATTACTGATATGACTGTTCATTCTGGTTCCCAAGTTTTGAGAACACGAGCTCAGTGGTTGGAACTGTGTGAAAAACTGCTGTTATGTATTTTATGTGGTTCTATATTCACACAATAACCCACTTGAATTCCTTTAATGGTGAGTGGAAATTTCTTCCAGCCAGTCTTTCTCTGTAATTAAGAAGCCAACTGAACATGACTGACAGATATATCTATAACAAGGATGATTCCTTCAAGTGTTTAGCAAAATCCAAGAGCTTTTGAACAACAGTCCCACTGCGGTGTTGTTGAAGCTGGTTGTTTAACTCTTCATCTATAAATGAATCCATTTGTGAGAATGTGTCCTGAAAATTATAAAATATTAGTTCCATTACTAAACAAGGCCAGTATGTGTTTTCCATGCATAGCTTAAATTAGCAGTTATGTCCATTATAGCCACCTATGGACAGTCTCTTCTTTCTGTTATCTTCCTCTTCTTTTCTGCTACCTAAAAGAGCTTGTGCATTTCCTTAATCAAGCACTAAACAAATGTCTCTCCTGTCTGCTGTTGTCAGCCTTATTCTGTCAGAGCCGCTAAAGTAACACCCCAGTAGGGCAAACACGTCAAGAAGTCATTCTAAAAGGACAGAGTAAGTAGAAATACATTTTCAGAAAGGGCTTCTCTACAATGGAAAAAACCTCTGCTCTCAAGGCTTTAGCTGACATTACCGAGTTACAAATTGAAGGCACTAACAAGATTAATAAGTTATAATGTTTTCATGAGGAAAAAAGAAAATTAATGATCACTTTTTAAAGGACACACCACTCACTGGACATTTAATGGAGGCTGGATCTGGAACACATTCAGTGCTGAGGCTCTAAAAAGTGTTCACCCATTTCTCCTATTCATACATTCACTCTTTGTTCCCTTCAAATTTACACTTTAAAGCTGTAACGTGACACTAATGGGGATAAGTATCTTTCTACTGAATCAAAGGCTCTGGAAGTCCAGCTGTCTTGCCAGCTACCCACACTGGGGAAAGAATGCTGGCTCTTTATTACTGCTTTTTGAACAAACATTAGTTCATCATTACAGAAGAGGGACAAGAAATCTGCACTGAACCATTGCAAAGTGCATAAGATAAGTAAAGTAACAGCTACCATATTCATCTTGCTACATTAAATGATGCTATGGGAGGTGGAACTATGCATACAGCTTTTTCTTCCTTCTTTATAGTCAGTGCTATATAATGACAGTTAAAAAAACCAAAACACTTGAAACAGAAAGTGCAGAAACCAGAAAGCCGAAAGAAGTTTGCTAATGCCTGGGCACTGCATAGTGAGCCAGCAGATAGATACAAGGCTATACTGGCATATTGTGGTTAAAAAAGGACAGAGAGAGATGAGACAGTACCTTTCTTCTGGGTGTTACTGATGCAACAGGAGGATTAAAGGTCATTCCTCTCATACTGTATGCCTCAAAATGTTCTGTAGCAGGCCTACAGCAAAAACCAGTGAAAGAAAAACAGTATTAGATACATTTTCAAATAATCTATCACCAAATAAAGAGCAGATTTTCACACACACATACCATTCACACCCTCTATTGTGCTTTAAGAGAACTCCTCAGAGTAAGGAGTATCACCTGGAAAAGACTGGATGTCAACAAGCTGGGAAAGAATACCAGTAAAAGCAAGTAAAATGTGTTTAAATACTGAGTTGCAGGACAGAAGAAACAAGAAAAACAAGAAAACTGTTCTATTGGCTTGCAAGAGCTCCAAGCAGTCACTGCTTGCCCTGTACAAGCAAGCAAAAAAAAAGTAAAAATAAATAAAATACATGGATAAATATTATCTAGCTGATCCAATCTGCTTCAATTTCCAACAGTTCCTTAACAAAGGGTTTTATGAAAATCAAGCTGCCATGGGAGAAGAGGGAATACTGTCATCACATAGGAAAAGAACTGGTTAAAAGACAGGGAACAAGGGACAGGAGACACGATGAATTTTTACCCTGTCAAGAAGAACCTATGGATTTCCACAATGTGTGTGCCAGGACATGTGCTTTTCAACACACTCAAACATTAGCTGGAGGGTATCAAATTATTTGTGGCAGTAAGAATGAGCTGCCTGTAAAGAACTGCAGATAGTCTGTACGAGGTGGTCAGTAAAAAGGCAAATGAAATTTAGTGTGAAAAAAAAACAGAGAAAAGCAATCTCAGGGTCACATAAAAACAACAGGCTCTGAGTTGTCACTTAAGGAAAAAAAATCTTCTTGTTATCTTGTTATGACAGATACTTTCCTGGGATTTGTGATCTTAATGCTGTTTGGAGTTGAAAAGAAAGAGAGAACAGAATAGAAAATAGTTACATTAGTGTATAAATCCACAAATCACCCACATTTCAAATATTGCATCTGAGTCTCTAATTTCCTCATCTTGAAATACTTGAATTGGTAAAAGTTAAGGAAAAGGCAACAAAGATGAAAAGTACAAACAGCTCCTTTCTGGGCCACATCTCTTCAGCCAGAAGAGAAGGTAGATGGAGGGCTGCATGGTTTAGTGCGAGGTGTCCCTGCCCACGGCATGGGGGGTGGAACTAGATGAACTTAAGGTCCTTTCCAACCCTAACTATTCTGTGATTCTATGATTCTGGGATAGAGGTCTATCAAGTTAGTTATGTGAGGGACAGGAAGAGTGTATTAGAGCAGACTGTTAATTTCACCCCCAGAGCAAGAACCAGGATGGCTGTTCTTTTGGTTTAACATACTATGGACTTTACGCTGCAACTTGGTTTCCAGTTTACACTGGACAGCCACAGTTCAGTGATCCTGATCCATATGCACATCAGGGCTGCTACTGAGGAAATGCAGCTATTTTGCTCCCATGGGAAGAAAGCACACTGCACTTCCAGATTTCTACCCTGGTGACAGCCTGGCAACAAGCCTTAAAGGAAAAAAAAAAAAGGCAGCCAACATTCTGTAGTGGCAGAAGAACAAAGGAAGTGAATTTGAAGAACAAAATATTTTCATTTTATGGATAATTATTTTTTTGCATTCCTTTAATAAAGTATGAGCAACAGCTTCTTTTCAGGCACTATTTTTAAAAATAGAACACTCTGATAACTCACTTTTGGCTCAAATCAAGTGAAAGAGCTGCTGAGCCTTCAGTTGGAGCTCCGGCAATAAGGTGAGCTGCAAATTTCTGCACTGTTGGATGATAGTGTCTCTGAAAGAAACAAGAAACTGAGAGATAAGGGATAATGTAGTTATCTATGGATACTAGCATTTATTTCCATTTTGGCAAGACAGAAGATTCTGCTTTTGGTTTAGATAGAAAAACTGAGCACCACAAAATCAGTAAGTTTCTAGGGTTAAGTAAATGAGACCACCCAGTCATACATTTATTCACTAGCACATCATGCTGTGAATGTAACTCTCCACAGTTAATCTAGTTCCTGGTCCCAGAAGGCAGGAGAAAGGACAGCGGAAGCCCTCCCCATCCCCCAAACTCTGCACCCTGGCTGGAATGACAGATCAAGGTGTCAGCTGCTCCCCAGAGAAAGGCTGGAATGCAAGAGAACTTAACAGATTGAAAAAGTTTCCAAAGGAGTCTTATTAGGCAACCTGCACTAAGATCCAGTGTGGCACTATCATAGGGGATGTATAACATCCCCTTTTGAGCTCAGTCTTAGCTTGTATCACCATGCTGCTCTTCCTTTTTGTATGGAATACGCTCATGTGGGCCAGAATTGATTGGTAAACCTGTAGACCCATGTCTGTTATTTGGGTAAACCACATAAACATTTAGCACCTATTTACTGCTGACCTTTACTTCCCAAATCACTCAGCTACACACTGACCTGCAATAAATGCAGCTCCCATAGAGCTGTGTTCTGAGCATTGCAATGCTCTGGTTCATCTAGTTCTGGAAGATAAACTCCACTGCCTTGAGATTCATTGTCCAGTAAGAGGTCCATCCTTGGAAAAGTCTACAACAGAAAAAAAAGGACTAAGTTGCTTGCTTACATTACATATCCAATTCTAACATGGTTAAGTCAAGTTCAGGGCTCATTCCATGTTATTCTGTATCAGCAGTATTTAAGGATCCTCAGTTTTCATCATTCGTGCTTAAGAAGCTTCAAAATATTTTGCATAAAATCAGTGTCAAAAAATCCAATACCCTTTAACCAGTAAGCTAAAAGTTCCAACAAGTAAAACTTACTTGCATTAATATCCTGTTTGTTGCCAAGATCCCAACACTGGAATTTGGAAGTACATGAAGAGCAAGCGTGGAGAGTCGCTTTAGGAAAGCAAGAGCTCGTTGCTGGGAAACTTGCTTTCTCCGCTTGGCAAACATGACATCCAGGCACTGGAGCACAATCCCTATGTCATCATTGGTACCACCTCAAAACCAGGATTTCATACAAAGAATAAGTAATCATTTTGAGGAATGTGCAGCTAAATACTCTGTCATCAACTGTACACTGAAACCTGAGAAACAGCATGAAAGCTAAGGGGTTCAAGCACATCACTAATGTGGTACAGACATAAATATCCACCGTTTTTTGGGAAAAATAGTCCAGCTTTGAACAGAACAAGTATATCATTGTTTCTGTGCTCCTTTCTAAGAAAATACTTGTTCCATCAAAAATGTCTAAACTTTAGAAGCAGTTAGTATTCTAATCCTAAGTACATTCATGAGATCATCTTCTATAAATTGTTAAATAGTCTTTTACCCATCCAGACTTGTAGAATGCTTTTTATCAATCTTTCCTCTCAGAGAATACACATTTATGAAGTTAATGAAAATAATGTTAATTTCAAACTTTGTAAGTATCTTTTTTCATTAACTATTTGGCTTCGTAGAATTATTAGAAGATTTAGATTTGAAAATTCAAACATCAGAATTATAAACATCAGAAACATAAACCAGGTATTTTAGAAAACTGATGTTAAATTGAAAATATTCTTTAAAATATGTAAGAAAAAATATAGATTGTTTTATGTTAGGGAAAGAGTTTGAGAAAAAAGAGAGAATTTTTTAATTGCTTTTGAAAGAAACAATTATAAGGAAGTCAAACAATTTAAACTGCGGACAAGATAATGCTTATCTAAGACCACATACTTGACATTCCCTAACGAAATAATTAGAACCTGTTACCATGCATTGCAAAAATACTTATAGTATTTGTACTGCAGTGGCGCAACGTACAACTTGAGAAAAAACTAGATTAAAGCAGGTAGTAACATTTTCAGAAGGTAGATATTTTTAAACAACTGTAGTTTATTAATGTTGCATTAAGGCTATGATACCAAACAAACAGAATAAACATTATCTAGGTACATGCTGAAAATAAGAATCTGAAGTTACCTGCATGTAGGTTGAACAGTGTCTTGTAAAGATGTGTGTAGAATTTCATCGGATCAATGTTAAGAACATCACCTATTAACATAATCCCAAGTAAATACATTTACTCCATTAATTATCAGACATTATTAAACAAAAGTCTGTTTCCCAAGATCTCTTACCTTGACCAGAGAGTATATGAAAAGCACTGAGAATGCAATGAAGACTCTCACGATAGCTTAAACCCTAAGAATACAAAACTGAGTAAGCACCCTAAAGAACATAATTTTAAGGAAACTGGAATAAAAGCAAGCTCAACTTACCCCAGATGCAATAAGCGAATGAAGGACAATCAACAGGTCATCAAAAAATTCCACATTTATGAGATGAGCAAACCTTGAATAAAAGAAAATTTTACTTTTAAGCTATAGACATTATCTGCAAACTCAGTTCAAAGTATTTTGCATTGCCAAAATCCGCAGCTCAAAAGCGAAGCTAGATCAAATGCTGAACATCTATTATCTTAACACAGATGGATGATTCAGTGCCCAAGTGCTAATCACGACTTCCCTACAGCATTAGAGACATGTTCATATTCTTCAAGAAGTAATCAGACAAAATAATAGAATCACGTCACATCCTGTTGGGTTTGCATCACATCAATTCTATCATGGCAAATTTAACATCATTAACATTGAAATGTGTTTAGAAGTAAGTGAAAACTTCAGCAGAGAAATAAAAGAATTTCAACACATTTGTAAGGGACCATCTTTTGTCACTGCTTATAAATCCCTTTCAAAATCAAAAATCCCTTTGGTGCCTCATGTCTTTTCTAACACACACAAAAGAACGTGGACTCAGTTCTTACTTTGCAAGACCTTCTAGCACGGCTGGCAAAAGTGGAGACTTCTGAGCTTTCTTCAAGATTCTAAAGTAAGTTACAAACACAATATTCAAGGTCTCTGTATGCTGGAGATAGAAAACAAAATCAAATAAGTATTTGATAAGCATGTAAACCAGATATTTCTACTTCACTTAACCTCAATTGAAAATGCTTCTCTGTCCAAGTCTGCACTCAGGCCTTCCAAACCAGTCCTGGCACTGCCATATCTGCTCTTGTTATACTGAAAAGCTCAAGTCCTGCCCTCTTGCCCCCTACTTTGTCCTCTCACACTCTCTTAGTTAAACACCCTCTCTTCCCCCTAGTCCGTGCTAGTCACACTCCTCCTTTGCCTAAAGGACACCCTGAGAGACTGGCAACAGCCATTTCATAGTGTCACATGGAACATGGCACCTGGAGGATGTATGTCAATGGATTCAAATACCTGGTTTTTTGCAGAGCACGGAAGGAAATAGGAATAGGTAAACTGAGAGGGGCTGGTTTACTAAAACCTAGACCTCTGGCAAAATGTTTGTAAGCTGTCACCACTATCTAGAGGTATGGAATGCTGGCTGGGATGGAGAGGAGACACTTGGTTACTTGGCTGCTACTTTGCAAAAATAGGAAAATAATTTCTAAACTACTTACCAGCTTCAGTTTTTTTTCTTTACTTTCTGATGCTTCTGCTTCCAAGAGTTCTCGTTCCAGCTTCTCTTCTGCTTTCTTCCACTGAAAACATACAATTGATTTTAAGACAACAGATTACATGTGTCCAACCAGCCTGAACATCCAGGTTCCAAAGATACCCAGAGAAAAAAATCTTTCATGCTTGGTGAGTTCCTTAAGCCACACTGTGATGCTACAGGGTAACCAGCTAACATATATTCCTTCCTATCAGAAGCAACCAATCAAAGGTATTATCAACACTAGAAAGAGAAAAAATTAGGAAGATAATTAAATTCCTTGTAGAACCTCATAAATGTTCAATGCAAAGACTAATCACTGATGCTGACAGATAACAATGGCAACAGAAGTGCAATCATTGCTAGAACAAATTGCTACATAAAGTCAATGCCACAGAGCTTGAGAAAGGACAGGTCATACCTTTCTTTGCATTCTTGAAAGATTTTTCCTTTTCTCTTTGTAAGTCATGAACTTTTTCTTTGGTGCAATGTCTTCGGAATCTTTTTGTAATTCTACTTCCTTAATTCTTAAGTGAAGAAATACTTTTAGCACCTATTGTAAAATAAAATAAATACAATGAAAGGTGATCCACAATGTGGATCCATTCCAGCTAGTGGGTTCTGCTGGTCAAAGGTTCTTCTGTTTAGTTCCATCCTGTTCCTTCATACCTATATATCTCATCTCTGCACCCAGTTCGTTCCCCAGCACTGTCCATTTCTACCCATTCCTCCACTTGCCTCTCACTTCAGGTCTCCCTGCCTGACTTAACCCATGTCTCTATAAGGATCTGATCTCCTCCTCCCAGTCTCCTTCCCTTGCCCCGTATATCTTTTGCTAATCCTCTGTCTCAGCCCACTCCTAACCTGGCTGTGTTCTGATCAAGTGAGGAAATTCTGCCTGTCTGTAGCCAGCAGCTGCACTAACTTTAACTTTCAGATTTTTTTTTTCAAACCATTGACAGAAGAAAATTCTGTAGTATAACAGAAAGACTCTTACCTCAGGTCTGACATCATAATTTCTACCTTTCACAAGGCCAGAAATTACTTTAACTACACCAAGTGAAGCATAGCCCAACTTGTCTTGTTTAAAGAGCTTCTTAACTGCCTCACAGCACAGTTCAGAAATCTGAAAAATGAATTCAAAGAAATTCTTCTGTAAAGCCAAGTCCATGACAACACCTCACTGCTAACGGTGATGGTATTTACTAACTAGAAAGTGGATACAGCCTTTAAAATAGTGAAAAGATATGCCCAGAAGATCTGGATATTGTGGATAAAGCTCAGAAATAGATTATTTTTCATCCAAGACAAGAACTATTCCCCTAATCAGAAAATCACTTACCATTTTTGATGCATCATTCATGAGCGGAACAATCAGAACAATAATGTTATTGTGGAAGTTAAAGTGGGGTAGGGCCACAAGCAGCTCACACAGACACTTCACTGCTATTTCTGCCAGACCTTTATACGCTTTTAATGAGATGACATTGCTTTTCTTCAACTTCCTTTGTTTCCAGTCTGCACAAAATATTTTTAGTGATTACTGTTGAGAATGGAGGGGAGAACCTAAATATTTACATTTTTAGTTATTGCAAGCATTCTCCTGCATAGCTCATGCAAGTAATACTTCAAAGACGAGGCAGCATTCAATCAGAGGAGGTAAACTGTGATGCCACAAACAACTTTGCATTTACTACCAAAAAAAGAATGGGAAGTGCTGACTGTACCTTTAATTGTTTGCTCCAGATTTTCCAAGTAAAATTTATACTGGCTTACAAGGCCTTCTTCAAATTCTCTCAGTTTCTGAGTTTCTTTTTTAACCTGTAAACATAATATAAATTAGATTTTATTCAGAGAGCTAAATCCTGAAATTTGCCAGTGGCAAAAAACAAAACAAAACAAAACAGATTTTAAAACAGTTCTCAGATATCTAAGTAGTAGTGTTTTTTTCTGGACAGACATTCCTAGAAATATATTAAAAGTACAGTATTTCTATACATTTCTATACACATTCTTGTGCTCAGAGGGCCTTTTCCAACTAGGCCTATTTCATTTATGAAGACTGAAGTACAATTTTCAACTAGATGTTATTTTAAAGCCTCTAAATTGCACTACCTACATTCAAGAAACCTTCTGATGAATTAGTTAAAAACAAGCTCCAGAAAACAAGTTACTTTGCATTTCTTCAGCAAATTATTGAGCATATTTCAAAGAAATCTGTGCCAGTTGGGTAATAATGATGCCAAATTTGCTTTCTTTATAGTTCCCTTCAGTGTGATGCAAAACACTGTCTTATTCCAAGGTTTATGACGAAAGTCACCCAGGTTTGGTATACTACTTTCATATACCATTTTTTCCCTCCATTACCACCAGCATGTTACCTACTTACTGAAGGAAGTACGTAAGAATAAAAGGTTCAGAACAAAGACCTCTGCGAAAGTGTCACATTTTCCAAATTTCCACAAGTAATTATTTGTTACCCTTTGCTCAAAACTTAAATTCATATTAACCAAATCAGTATCAGTATTTGGCATAACTTTAAAAAATCTGAACTACTCATAATACTCTAGGAAGAGATCTGGTATTTCACCTTGGTAGCCTTTTCTGTTTCAGTCAGAGGCCGGATTTTGTAAGAAGGTGCAATATCTTTGAATATCTCCATCAAAGAAACCATGACCAGCTTCCGAACAATCACAGCTACATTAGGATCCTGCTCCATCAACATGGCACGCAGCTCCTTCAACTTCTTAATCTGATTAACACAAGAGGCAAAGTCAGCTGAAGATCACTCACAAACCAATGTACAAACACAACGTACACTTTAGCAAAAGCGTGCCACAAGAAATGTGCCTCAGTTTTGAATACCTGAAAGAGAAAGCTAGTAACTCAGCAGTCACTCAAGACTCAGCACGACATAATGAGCCAAGAAATGCTAGGAATAGCAATGAAATTTTTATCTTAGGAATGTTCAAACTATACTTGCGTAGAATTATAGAAAATTATTAGCACATCCTGAAGCACTGAGAACTACCAGATACCACCCTGAAATCAGAGCTTAAATAAGGGTCAAGCTTAAGGAACAAGGTAGTTTGGATAGGAAATACCAAAGACAGTATTATTCATAACACTAAAAGTATTCAGAGGGACAAATTACTCCTGAACAGAGCACACACAGAAACACTTGGATCTTCACCCAATTCAAATCCTTTATACCAATCAGAGTTGGTATAAATACTCAAATCCTTTATACCATAGTAGAAGTTTCACTGCCACCCCCTAAGAAGTAATACAATACTGACCTTTTTCCTTATTCTACACATTGATTTTTCTGTTTTTACTATTATTTGGTCACTTCAGACCTTTACTGACTTATTGCACACAGACAGATGCATGTCAAGCAATTGCTACCTACATTATTATCTGGATCAGAGAGAATGGCAGATGCTAAGGCAGCTATGTGCATCTTCCTTTCCTGCAGCTTTTGTCTCCTTTGAGCAGCCATTTCTTCAGGAGTGAGAACAGGCATGGGTTCTTCATTAAAGTCTAGCACAAGGTGTGAGAGATAGAAGATTACTAGAGAAGCAGCTTAACAAATATCATATTGCAAACTACAGTTCTAGATGCCGGATTTCAGATGGGGACTGCGATAACCCCACAGAAAGGTTAACACATGCAGTTCCACAGTAAAGGTGGAGATTAATTTTTGGTCCTCTCCAAAATCTTATGCTTACAAAAAGAAATGGACCAAATGTTTTTTAATCTGCAAATGGTATTCCCTAAGTATAGTGGGAACATATAATATATGACCCCAACTACACCAAGAAACTACAGTGCTCTGCAATTTGAAGCAAATTATTCAGCATTCACTTCTTTTTTTAAAAAATACAATTGTTTTATTTGTGTTTTCTGAGTATTATTTTGCTGTAAGTACGTCCTACCTCAACTTTAGATTATATTTAGAAAATAATGAAAAGAAAGCAAGCTCGGAATCACTGTTGTGCTTTGGGGGCAACATGGTAATGAACACATTCAAAAACACTCTTAATAAAATACATTTAAATTACAAACTTCCGTAGGGAACAGCAAAATACTCTTCAGATATGTCAGTGATTTGGAAAAACAAGCAAAAAAAACCCCAAAAAGCAAACATGATGTTTTATTACCCTCTGCATCCTCCATTTCTGTATCTTCTTCTTCATCCTGCGCATCACTGAGAACTGTAAAAACAGAGTGTCTGGTGACAAGCATGTAATTAACACCAGAATTTTAAAAGAATAAATTATTTACACCTGGGCTACTATACCAATTCCAGAATCTGTGTCTTACCTGGCTTTTCCACAGCTTGGGGAATAATGCCACCCTTGTCTTTGATGGGAAGCAGATGGATGAGTTCTTTTTCTGGCTCAGTTTGCATACGTCTTGGCACTTTCTCATATTTTTCAATCACACTTTCATGCTTTCGTTTTTTGATGTGAACAGGTTCACTGAAAAATATAAGGCAAACTAAATGAATTAGCCATCTAATTAGACAAGAACCGTGCATGACGGTACACTAGCTGGATTAAGTGTCCACACTTAATGGCTGATCTTGTTAAAAGGAATGTTTGAGTGTGCTCACCACTGACAGCACCAGTCAGCATTCAGTCAAACTGTGTTAATGTGTATCTGCATAGGATGTTTGAATTCAGGACAACACAATGTTTCCTATCTTCTTTTTACAGGAAACTAAATGTGAAATGAAGAAAGACAAAATGAGATTTAGTTAATTTGGCAGGTCAGCCAACTTTGTGAATTTTGAAACATTGGCATATGAGTGCAAACACACACACGTAAAGTGCTTGCACTGATTTTTGAATTTACCAAAAAAAATTCAATGGTGCAACTGTTTGTAGTGCAGGCATGCTGTGAAGTGCATCATCTGTTTATCTTATTAAAAAACTAAGAGCCAGGGATGAAGAATCGTATCATTTCCATTTCTTTCGAAACGTGACTAAATTATTAATTAGTAACTATAATCAGCATTAACAAATTAATTTGTATTTGAATTAGGAAAAAAAGCTAGAAGAAATGTGCTCTCTTCTTGAAAACAGTAAAAAATGCTTTTGCTTATTTCAAAATTTAGCCTGAAACAACCACTCCAGAACTGAAGACAACTGAAGTTTACAAAGAAAATTAAAACCACCCTCCCTCCAGCAGCAAGGCATACTGAGTCTTTTCATATTCATCAAAAAAGCCAAGTTAGGATTTTCAAACAATCATGTAACCAGATTACTCTGCACAAGCATATTTGTAAAGACTTACAATTCTACAACTAGAAGCACTATCCTTTTATGTATTTCATTGTGAACTCTACCTAACACCTTGCTCCAGAAAACTGGTAATGAATTTTTTGTATGAATGCTCCGGTGTTGCATGTGTTTTTTCAAAAATTTGGGGTTTGGTTTGGTTTGGTTTTTTACAGCAATTTGTGATGCAATATAGAAAGTATAGTGGCCCAAAGCCCAGGGAATGTCCAGATACTTGGGGGAGGGAAGGGGGGGATATGTATACGGATTAAAGCATTTCCTTCAGTTTGAGGAATGCTGCTTATCTCACAGCCAGAGACTTCATGGGAAGAAACACTGTCCAGAAACAGTATCCTGAAGATCAGGCAAAGCAGGTGAATGCACTAATACACATCAATACATTAATAGCAAATGTACTGACAGACTAAGGAAACACTGAACTGGAAATACAAAGTTAAAACAGACTGAAAGTGACCTCCTGATATATGTATTAAATTACATATTATTTACATATTACTCACACAAAGTTGAATTAGTGCAAAAAGTAGACATCACAACAACACTCACTTAGAAGAAAGATCTCTGGTTAAAAAGGATGCTTTTAGAGCCAAATCCTCCATTAATTTTAAGTCATCTTCATCCATCATGTCCAGTGGAAGAGCATCTTCTTCCTCTTCTTCTTCCCGTTTTTCAGCTATTTTACAAGATGATGTGAACAGATTAAGATCCCGTATGTATATTCAGACTTGAAAGCCTAACCCTGCCTACACTTGCGAGACCATTTTACACCTTACTTCAACCTGGAGCTCATCAACCTTCATGCATGTATTTTGTGTTATCCCAGAAAACTGCCCCTTTATTGTGACATCCAATAATTATTCCAATAATTGTGAATTATTTCCAATAATTATGAAATCAAATAATTGTGACAGCAAACACATTTCTACCAACTGTCAGATCTTGTTGCTCGAATGGCAACAATATTTTCTGTAACTGTCTTTCTTCCCTTTAAACAAAACCAGCAATTATTTGTACAAAGAAACTGAACCATTGTTTCCTTGACACTTAATTTTACACCATGAAGCAGGGTAATATTTATAAGGGTATTTAATAACCCTTATAAACATTTTCACTTATAAAAATAACTCTGAGCAAACACTTACCTTGATTTTTCCTGTATTCTTCCAATGGAAAAGGTTTTTTAGAGATAGCATCTCTGACAGCCTCCCTTAGCTTCTTTTGTTCTTTTCGGTACTTCTTAGCAGCACTCTGCTGCTTGTACTGTTTATTCTTTAATTTGTTGTCAAGTTTGATTTTACTAGTTCTCAGTAACTTGCGAAAGCTTGGAACTCGTTTTGTGTTTTTTCTCTAGGAAACAAACAGAAAACTACAAGTAACTGACACGTTCATAGCCTTTTTGAAATTTATTTCACTGTTTCAGATCTCAATAAGTTCACGTTTCTCTCAGGGCTGAACAGTATGTTTCTTCCAAACAGAACCAGTCAGTTAGCTCCCAATTTACCTAACCACGTTATATTTTTGAGAAGAGATACTGGAAAACAATGTAGAAACACTCTTCAATAACTTTTTTATTAAACCCTATGTCCATCACTTTTAGACACATAACACTCAAAATACAGTAAACAAACTGTCAGGGCACTGTTTGCTCTAAGTGCTCCCACTCTGTTTCCTCTCTTCAGGATGCTGATCTTTCCCAACACAGTATAACGTACAAAGTACAAAACCACAGCCTAGGAGAAATGTCGTCCTCCCATTCTGAGCCTTGGCTCTCTCCTACCCCAAACTCTCCACGACCAAAAGCTCAGAACAATCAATACAGGTACCCTGTGCCAAAACTGCAAAACACACCTAAGGGTGTTCAGGATGTAAAAGGATGCAGCACAGCTTGGGAGGGGTCATGGAAGGCAAGAACTGGTAGGGGGAGATGGGTCTCTTTAGTAAGAGAACAAGTGGCTGGACCGGTGTGGGGCTCCTCGAATGTGGAATTTTTATCAGTTCACCTTTAGCTTCCCTTTTTAGTTTTGACTACTGCAAAAGGGCTGAAGAGACAGAAGCAGCACTAACACTTGTCCCATGCCATACACACAACACTGAGCTACAACAGCTACAGACAGCAATGCTCCTGCCCAGAAGCCACGTCGGGCGGCCACTGCTTTCCTCTCGCGGCGCCACCTCACAGGCTGAGAGCATGAGGGCCGTGCACGGAGTAGCCAGGGGACTGCTACTCGCTCTAGGCAGCTCGTATTTACCGTCCGTCCGCCGACACCCGGAGTTGTGTGGCTTCCCACAGCCCCAGGGCCGCAGAAGCACGGGACAAGCTGCCGGGTCCGGGGGGAGACGGAGCCAGCACAGGGAAACAACGCTCTCTGGGCAATATGCTTGGTTGCATATTAGTTAGGCCCACTTATTTTCCAGACTGGGATGCTACTCAGAGAAAAGTATCCC
>JANHGB010030126.1:14660-27844 GCA_026283785.1 Coracopsis vasa
AACCCGCGGGAAACGCTTCCCGAAGCGCGGGAAACTGCGGAGCGCGCCACAGCCTCCAGCTGGCACCGCGTGCAGCGGGGACTGTGGATAATGGAAGGAGTTGGATGTTTACATTGAGCCACTGCAGCACGTCCCATGCTGGCAGGACAGAGACCGGGCAACACAAGTCAGAGTAGGCACGCACCCTGCCAAGTGAGACAATGCCTGGGGAGGGACCAGAACTGCAGGACAAGGGGGAATGGTTTTAGCTTGAAAGAGGGCAGATTTAGATAAGCTATTAGGAAAAAATTCCTCACTAGGAGCGTGCTGAGGCACTGACACAGAGCGCCCAGAGAAGCTGTGGCTGTCCCATCCCTGGCAGTGTTCAAGGCCAGCTAGACAGGGCTTGGAGCAGCCTGGTTCAGTGGAAGGTGTCCCTGTGAGATAGGAGAATCCTAAGATTTAAAACTTGTTGCTGGTTGGGTAATTAGTCTTAATTCACATTATTAATGTAATTAGTGATGATATACCTTAATCGCATTGTTAGTGCAACCTAAGGGTTAACAAAGTGCGGGACTTAATGCTTATGAAAAGTTAGCCATATTTGTAACTCTTAAGATCATCCAATCCAAGGAAAGACTGAGCCCACGCCAAAGAAGAGAATGGGCTGAAACCAGCTTTGTGGTCTGGGCACGATCCAAGCAGCAACTGAGCCCGCATGAGAGCAAAAGGTTACTTGCGGTGATGAAGAGGAGCCATTAGCCTTCATCCCCACGAACCTCTACCACCACCGCCAAAAGGCACTGCACAAGCGTGGTGGGAATAGTTTTATGGAAATATTAATTATCATATGAAGCCAGGATAGGCTATGAATAGGTATAGGCGATCTCATGAATATGTAACCACAATGTTATACATTGAGAGGACAAACGGCTGCTGCGCACACGACTTCTGGGACAACTCCCCGTGCTGCCCAGCGCTGAATAAACATACCTACTTTACAACCTTACTGACTGATTGGCTGTAAAGTCCTTTCTCCGCACGTCAATTTGGTGAGCCAGCCAGCCAGGAGACTCTGCCCGGCTGTGGGATCAACTGTGGGATGGATGCCCCTAGGTGCACCCTGAGAACATTCCTCAGAGGAGCCTCCGCTCCAGGCCGCTCACCACGGGGACAGACAAGAACTTCCTGAAGCCACGGATAAATGGTATGTTTTAGGGAAAGGCCTGTAACTCATTGGGGACGCCCATGCCTGGCCGGGGCTGCCGATAACCCGCGCAGAGACATCTGGTGCACGGCATCCTTCCCGTATGGAAGGAGAGTACCCTGAAAGTTGAGGGGTTTGCTGACCGATAGAGCGGCCGCTAGTGATCTTAGGGGTAGATCGAGCAAATCCCAGGTAGCCATTGCATCCTGGTATTGGGAGCCAGGACAGACCTGCTAATGACTGTATAAGAAGCAGGAGAACGGTAAGCAGACCTCCCAAAGTTATAATACTTTTAATAATCTTGGCAGGTGTTGGAAGGATACTAACTGGAGTGATGATTTATCTGTAAATGCCCGGGTATTTCATGATATGTCGTGTCATTTTGTATTATTTTGGGTGTTATTTCATGTTGAAATGTTTGCGTGAATGTGTGTCTGAAACACAGCGCTGCTGTGAAGCGAGTGGGAGTCCTAATCGGTAGTTCTCTTTGAAAGGTTGTGGATGTCTTGGCATATGAGACAGACTTCAATTCTAAACATCAGGGTTTTGACGAATCACTGAACTGGCAGGTCCAAGAGGGTCACTCCTTTGGTGGTTTGGACTCAAACCCTGGGAATACTTAAATGAAGGAGGAGGCTGGAGGAGATTAGGGGAGAGGCGATATTATTTAAAGGGAGTGTATGTGACACCCGCAGGGCAGGTAGTGGCCCTGGACTGGGAACAGCCTGTCCCAGGTACCCTCCAGAACCCTCGTATTAACGGACACACAGGGGTTATCCCTTGCTTTGCGTGTGGGCTTACTAATAGATTACATGGAGAAACTTGGCATTCGGCATGGGTCCTGCTGCAATGTTAATCTTGCAACAGAAGGTGGTATTGTCTATCTGAAAGATGGAAACCTGAGTGTCCCAGGTGTCTCCCAGAGCCCCCAAGGTTTTATGACCAGGGAAGGGCCCAATGGGAGGCTGAGACAGTGAAATTTGTATGTGGAAAAAACCTAATCCCAGAGATTCGGGATGTTTGGGAAGAGGATAGGGAAGAGATTGTAAGAAAACCTACAAAGAAGTTCAAATCAGATTAAAGTAAAACATAACAGTTGATAGGAGGCTATTCAGAAAATGGGTAATACCCAGGATAAAATTATTTTAAAGAAAAGTCCTCTTGCCTGCATATTGGCACACTGGAAAGATATTGCTGGAGCCGGAGGGATAGAGAGTAAGAAAACCCTCATTAAATATCGTAACCAGTGGTGGCCATTATATAAACTTGAGGACGGGGCCAAGTGGCCCCTGCATGGATCAATGGATTACAATACCATCCTGCAATTAATGTAGTTTTAAGGAGAGAGGGAAAATGGGACAAGGTGTCATATGCGGATATGTTCTGCACCCTCCGGAATCATCCAGAGTGGCAAAGGGACTGTGGAATAGTGTCACCACAGGACCCTATGGTACTCGCCCTCGAGCAAGAAAATAACAAGGAGCTTAGAGGTAAGCTGAGGCAGTGTTGCTCGCATGTAGTATTGGACAATGGTGTACTAATAAATAAAACTCACCGAGCATCAGAACAGGAATTAACTAATCTGCTTTAGCCTCCCACAGGATGTGGACTCAGACACAACTACCACTCCCCCAGGCAGTCCTGTATCCTCCCGAATGAGGAAAATGTCAGCCCTAGCAGTTTTGCAGGCTCTCCTCCGAGAGGCACGAGGATCGGATGGTGGAACAATATTAGTTAAGGTACCTTTTTCAACTACCGATTTAGAAGCCTGGAAAAGAGTTGCCAAGGATTACAGGAATGATCCGGTAAGTGTAACCAAACATTTTCAGTTGATTATAAAACAACACAACCCCGACTGGAATGACAAACAGGTATTGCTAGACTGTATGACCGAAACAGAGAAACAATTAATTCTAAAAACTGCAGGGGATTTGGCTGAAGACCATTATAAGACTACGGGGGGAGATGTTAGAGATTATCTCCCCCTTCAAGACCCAAAATGGGATGCAAACAGGGCTGCACATATGGAGAGACTACAGGCATACCGAGGGTGGATTGCGAAAGGAATGGAAAGGGCCATTCCTAAAACTATAAATTTGCCGGCACTGTACGCAATCAGACAAGGCCCTTCCAAGTCACCATCCGAATTCCTGGATCGACTGAGGTAAGTAATGCGCCATAACACACCGCTAGATCCTGGATCAGAGGTAGGAATACAGCAATTAGTCTCCTTGGTTTTGGGCCAATCTACATGAGATATCAGATGTAAGCTTCAAAAGCTACATCCTACAGAAGGAAGGAACCTAGAGATATTACTAGATGAGGCATGGAGTGTTCAGTAACAGAGAGAAAGATTACAAATGGGGACAGAGAAGGGTGGTAGTGGTAGTCAGAGAAGAGGAAGAGAGAAAACCCAGACAAGGACCACCTCGGTTGAGTAGGGACCAATGTGCACTGTGCAAGAAATTTGGCCACTGGAAAGATAATTGTCCGGAAAGGTGGGAAAATAAAGGAAAGAGGCGGAACAATCAGAAGGTGAGAACAGTGGCCCATATAAAGAAAGACTGACGGGGACCTAGGGAATCCACCCTAGCGGATCCACTGGTTATAACAGAGCTAGGGAAGGAACAAAAAGGGGTGGAGTTTCTAGTGGACACAGGAGCAACCGATTCGGTCTTAAACCAAGCCTTGATACCCCTGGGGGATGATTATATTGTGGTAAGAGGGGCAACTGGCCAAAGTGAAAAGGCGTATTTTTGCAAACCACTGGAGTATAAACTGGGAAAACAGTGGGGCATTCATCAATTTTTATATATGCTCAACACCCCAAAGTCACTTTTGGGAAGAGACTTATTAGAACAGTTGAATGCCATAATTAAGTTAGAAAATGGAGAGATTACTCTGGAGGTAAATGAACAACAATACATCCAAATAATGAGTTTATCCCTAGCTAGTGTCCCTACAGGAGGAGGAATCAGCAAAGAAGTTACGAACCAGGTATACCCCAGGGTTTGGGGCACTGAGACACCCGGGAAAGCGAAAAATGCTCCATCTGTTGAGGTCAAACTTAAGGAAGGATGACAGCCGGTAAGATTAAACAGCACCCCTTGAGGAAAGAGGACAGGGAAGGAATTCAGCCAATAACAGAGAAATTTTTACAACAGGGATTACTAGAAGAATGTGAATCTGATTTTAACACTCCCATATTACCTGTCCGTAAACCCAGCAGGTCCTACTGGGTGGTCAAGACCTCCGGGCTATAAATAAGATCACGGAAGATCTCCATCCAGTAGTGGCAAACCCATACACCTTACTAACCACACTGACGCCCGAGCTCACCTGGTTTACTGTTTTAGATTTGAAGGATGCCTTCTTTTGCCTCCCTCTCCACAAAGCCAGCCAGAAAACATTTGCATTCGAATGGGAAAACCTCAAAAGTGGATGGAAAACCCAACTTACTTGGACAGTGTTGCCACAAGGATTCAAAACCAGCCCTACTATATTTGGCAATCAGCTTGCCAAAGATTTAGAGTCCTGGGAAGCTCCATCTCAGGAAGGAAAACTTCTACAGTACCTGGATGACATCTTAACTGCGACTAGAACAAAAGATGCTTGTATAACCTGGACCATGAGTCTATTGAATTTTTGGGGACTCCAAGGATATAGGGTCTCCCAGAGAAAGGTCCAAATAGTGCAGTGCCAAGTTATCTACCTGGGCTATGAAATAAGCACTGGGGAAAGAACTTTGGGACAGGCCCGGAAAGAGGCAATATGCCAAACCCCAAGGCCACAGACAGTGAAAGAGTTACGAACCTTCCTGGGGATGACTGGGTGGTGCCGCTTATGGATCTGTAATTATGGACTGCTTGTCAGACCCCTATACGCACTGACACCTACAGACCAGAAACACCTCAAATGGGACAAAGAGACCATATGGTCCTTTGAATTGTTAAAGAAGGCCTTGATGTTGGCCCCACACTTAGGACTCCCAGATGTGAGTAAGCCATTTCTCCTCTTCGCTCACGAAAAGCAGGGGATCGCACTGGGAATACTAGCACGAGATTTAGGTCCACATCGCCGGGCGGTTGCCTATTTCTCCAAACAATTGGATGCGACCGCAAAGGGCTGGACTGGATGCCTACAAGCGATCGCAGCCGTAGTATTAAACAGCCAAGAGGCCCGAAAATTTACTCTAGGCCAGAGAATAACTGTACTGGTATCTCATACCGTATCCACAGTACTGGAAGTAAAAGGCTCTCCCCACAAAGATTCCTGAAATACCAGGCTACCCTGGTAGAGCAACATGAGTAGAAATTGTGGTCGCTAACATTGTCAATCCAGCTTCTTTCCCCAGTGGAAACACAGGAGAACCAGTACACCATGACTGCCTGCAAACCATCGAAGCAACATATTCAAGCTCCTTGGAGCTGAAAGATAGTCCTATGGAGGACACAGAGAACTGGTTCAAGGATGGAAGCAGCTATGTCTTAAGCTGCAAGAGACATGCTGGATATGCCATTACCAGCAGCCAGAAGGTAACAGAATTAGGACCTTTACCCATGAATACCTCGGCACAAAAGGCAGAAATAATTGCTCTGCCCTGTGCCTTGGAACTGGCCCAGGGCAAGGCTGTGAATACCTACACAGACTCAAAATACGCCTTTGGGGTCGTACATGCACACGGAGCAATCTAGAAAGAGAGAGGACCATTGAACACATAGGGCAAGAACATTGAACATGCAGAGGAAATTCTGAAACCTCTGGAGGCAGTCCAGCTCCCTGAAAAGGCGGCAACCATGCACATCAAAGCACACCAGAGAGTGAACTCGGAGTCAGAGAAGGGAAATGAGCTGGTGGACAGAGAGGCAAAACCAGGCAGCCAAAATAGAGATAAAGGTGGAAGGAGCTTTAATCCCTGATGGACAAATTCTCCTAGAGGGTAAGCCAAAATATACCAAAGAAGATCTAAAGCTTATCACAGACCTGGAAGGATCCTATAATCAGGAGGGGTAGGCTCTCACCCCACAAGGAAAATTAATTGTTCCCTCCTATTTAACATGGTCTTTGATTAAGTAAGAACATAGAAAGGGGCATTGGGGGACAGAGGCCCTATACAAGCACCTAATTAGACAAATTATAGCTAGAAATTTATACACCACAGTGAGACAAGTGCCTCAACAATGCCATCTTTGCCTCCAGACTAATCCCAAGAATACCTCCAGACCCGAAATAGGCCAAAAACTGGGAGGGGCAATGCACTTGGACAACAATGGCAAACTGACTTTACTGAACTCCCCAGAAAAGGGGGTATCGATACTTATTGGTACTGATACCTTTTCCAGTTGGCCAGAGGCATTCCCTACCAAGATAGCCAAGGCTTGGGAGGTAGCTAGAATATTAATACAAGAAATAACACTACCTTTTGGAGTTCCAGCAACTATATCCTCTGATAGAGGACCGCATTTCATTTCAAAAACAGCACAAAAACTTAGCCACCATCTAGGTATCGATTGGCAGCTCCATACCCCATATCGCCCTCAGTCGAGTGGCCAAGGGGAAAAGATGAATCCCTTAATTAAACAACAAATTGTAAAATTGGGACAAGAAACCAATTTGACTTGGCCTCAGTCCCTTCCTTTGGCTCTCCTGTGCATACGAACTAGGCCGAGAACAAAGGAAGGAATGAGCCCTTTCGAAATCTTGTATGGGCGACCCTATAAAATTCAAAAGGGAATGTCCACACAAGTAGGGGATGAAATCATGACCTCCTACGTGGTGGCGTCAGGCAAACAACAAAATTGAAAAACATGTGGTTGGGACTTGAAGTAGGGGTCTAGATGGGCCTGTACATAATATACAACCCGGGGACTATGTATATATAAAGTCTCTTACAGAAAAAAACTTGGAACCACAGTGGGAAGGACCATTCCAGGTACTCCTCACCTCCTTTACGGCAATCAAGATTAAAGAGCAGAGCGCCTGGATTCATAACACCAGAGTGAAGACAGTGCCTAAATCCCCATGGAGGGTCACACAAGTCCAACAAGGAAAGCTTACTTTATCACGACGCTGATTGTGAGCCTAATAGGGAGACTTGACGCTTGGGAAAATAATAGATTCCTGCAATTACATGGTAAGATCGCAAAAGCCATTAATTGGTCCGACTGCTGGATCTGCTCCCACCTACCCACAGATGCAGACGAGGTCATCCAGTGGTGGCCACCGTTTTTCCTAATTCCCCAATGATAGTAACAGCCTTTAATTACCTGTCCATACAGAGCTAAGCCTATTATGGAATGAGGCTGAAGGAGTGCCCTGTGTCCAGAGGTGCTACCTGGACACTGTCACAGCAAATAAGGGAGGAAATAAAACAGACAAAAGATGTGGCGAGGAATATTTTGTCAGAGCTTACCCTAACTGCACCACTTACATTTCTTATGGAGGTGCAAACATGGAGTAAAAACCAAACCTGAAGCAGTTCCGCAAATACTCCCAAAGGCTAGCCGGTTCCCGTAGACCGAGGCTGGTACTGGATTTGTGGCATGTGGGGATATAAAGTACTACCCCTAGCATGGACCAGCCAGTGTGCTATAGGCACTATAGTTCCCAACATTATTACTGTGAAAAATCTAACCAGTTTAAACCCCTCCCCTGTTCTCTTTGGGTTTTGGTTTTCAGGTTTTGAAGGGGAAGGAAGGGGTGTTAGTTTTTTGGAGGGGTGGGCTTGTCCCCCCCCCCTTTTTTTTTTATGGGTTTTGGGGTTGTTTTTTTCTATTTTGTTTTTATTCGTTTTTTTGATAGTTGGGTTTGGTTGGGGGTTTTTTTTCTGATTCTTTTCTCTCCTATCCTTCCCCACTTTTTATTCCACTTTTTTCCCCTTGACCGTCCCACACACACACTCTATTTCCCCCCTACACACACACAGTCATAGTGTGAGCATCCAGGACCTGGCACTACCTGCCCGCAGGGGAACCACCACCTCTGAACATTCTTCCCCACTCAAATGCACTGGACCTGGCCAGGAGAGAATCTCTTTTCTTCACAGAAGCTCACAGGGTGCTGTGGTTTAGGTTTTTGACCAAAACAGTTCAACTCAGCCATGCAGCTTTTGCTGAACAGCACTTGCACAGCACTGAGATGTCCTGCTTGTCACTGCCTCACCACTGAATACCGGAGGGTGTACAGCAGGCTGGCAGGGGGCACCACCAGGCAGGTGACCCATATTTAACAGGGATCATGCTCAGCAATGAGAGAACAGAAAGGGCTTTAGGAGGGTTTGCCACCTTCTGCTCAGAAACTGCCATCAGCCAACCCACAGGAGGTGGCAGTGGTTGCCTCTGCCTCATTTGTGTTATTTTCTTCAATTCTTCCACTTCTTGACACACACCTACACACACACACTTTTTCTTGCTTTTACTCCTCCATCCCTATTGCAGCAGGAGTAGAATGGAGGGAGCAGCTGTGTGGTGCTTCACTGCCCACCCAGGACAAGCCACACCACCTGGGCTGCATGGTCCAACCCTGAAGCTACTCCTGCTCTGAGCACCAGACCCAGAAGCTTCTCCCAGTCTAACCCACCCTCCTGAGGAAGGAACAGGCTTCTTTGTTCCAAACCCCCCTTGTAGAAATAGCTCCCAGTTTCCTAACAGCGACTGCCACAAGGAAAAGACCACCAGATCCAGCCCCCATACAGCCACAGCAGAGGACTTAGGTTTGTGTGTGAGATTCACACCACCACAGGTACTCCACCTGGCTACAGCTCCGTGCTGTCCTGTGGGACACACAACAGCACACTGCTTTGCAGCAGTTGTGTCACTTCACTGAAGTCCCATAAAGGCAGAAAGCATCAGCTCAGCTTAGTCCTAGCTAAACAGTGTAACTGAAGCAAGTCCACCCCCGGCAGCGGTGCACACCGAGCAGCGTCCCTCAGGGCAAGGCAAACGCTTCCAAGCCCCTCGGCCTCATCGGCCCTTTGCGGCGCACACAAGCGCGGGTTTGCGGCGAGGCGCTTCCTCGTTCGGGCTGGTTTTACGCTCTCTTTACGGCGGCCCCAGGCCCGCACACCCCGCACCGTCCGCCCGCTGCGCAATGGCGCGGCTCGCCCGGCCCCGCTGCGCGCGCAGGCGCCAGTTCCCGCTCGCCTGGCAACCCCGATCTGCCCAGCAACTGGGCCCCGCCCCGGCCAATGGCAGGTTTCCCTCGGCAAAGCGGCGGGAACCGGTGGCCAATGGCAGGTTTCCCTCGGCAAGGCGGCGGGAACCGGCAGCCAATGGCCTTGCGCGGTAGAACCCCGCGGGGGACGCGCCCCGAAGCGCGGGAAACTGCGGAGCGCGCCACAGCCTCCAGCTGGCACCGCGCCCACGGGGGTCTGTGGAGCATGGAAGGATTTGGGTGTTTACATTGAACCAGTGCAGCACGTCCCATGCTGGCAGGACAGGGACCGGGCAACACAAGTCTCAGAGTAGGCACGCACCCTGCCAGGAGAGACAATGCCTGGGGAGGGACCAGAGCTGCAGGACAAGGGGGAATGGTTTTAGCTTGAAAGAGGGCAGATTTAGATGAGATATGAGGAAAAAATTCCTCACTAGGAGGGTGCTGAGGCGCTGGCACAGGGTGCCCAGAGAAGCTGTGGCTGTCCCATCCCTGGCAGCGTTCAAGGCCAGCTTGGACAGTTCTTGGAGCAACCTGCTCTGGTGGAAGGTGTCCCTGCCCGTGGCAGGGGTTGGAACTGGATTGGCTTTAAGGTCCCTTCCAACAAAAACCACTCTGTCATTCTGTGATTCAGAGAAAATGGGTATCTGGCTGGTCATCAAGGTTTCATTACTTAAGAAGTGCCTTATATCACCAGGTAACTGACCATGGCAAAGTTGTTGAGGCAGTACTGTACCACAAGCAAGGACAATCTGTCTCTGTTCAGAGTTCACCATACCATTAGGAATGAGCCATGTTTAGCATCTCCCCCACTCACATAGTATCCTGGGTCAGAACACTCTATGGAAGATTTTTCAGTCCTAGATGTGGTTTGTAAAGCTGATGATTAGATCAAAACGCTGTTTCTCATCAGAAAACTTGAGGTCAGTTCGACATGTTGATGAAACAGTTAAAAGTGAAATACAACTTTTCAATAATGTGCAGGCAATTTAGTCTCAGATTTTTAGAACAGAATGCATTTTTTATTCTTTCAAAATAACTTTTCACAAGGATGCTCACTGTTACTGTACAACAGCATTTAAAATGTACAAATGTTTTAAAACCAAACTGAAATATTTCTATTTATTGTCATGAGATGTTTTTATTGACCAAAGCTTTTGTTCTGCATTAATTTTAAAGTATGTTTTTCTAGAAAAAACATCCATTTTTTCAGGGTTGGAGATGAGCTTGCTGAAATTCAGAGCAGAAAAACAACTGTGGCAGACTTGCAATGTGTTTAATAGAAGGGGACATCTGGTTCCCATGTAATGCTAATTTAAATTATTCGGCACTTTGACAGGTGGAGCCTGGAATGGAAGGGGGTGGTGAGGAGTGTGGGAAGCATAGAGGAGACTGATAGGGTGTTAAGCATGGTCAGGTCATGGTAACAGGGAAATCTTTCCTTTTAGGAAAGAAAATGTTTTAACAAAGTTGCTTTAGTTTTTTTTCCATCAAAATAAAGATTTTACAAAACTATTTGTATTGACTTTTTGGAGAACTTGGTTTACAGTGATGTAAATATACATAAATCAATTCCTGGTTTCATCTGTTTAAACTGAATGCAGGCCTCTTTAAGAAACTATTCATAAAACAAGATAGAACAAAACAAAACTACAACACAGAACAAGCAACCACCCTCCATTCTCCTCTAAAATTAGACTCAAAACACATTCTTTCAGTACAACAAAAAAAATCTGCAAATGCTTTTTTAACTAAAAACCCCATCTTTCTCTTGGGAAAACATGTTTAGACAAAAATGCACAAGCCAAACTGATAAATACAATTGACCTGCTGTGATGTTAACTTAGAGCTCATTGATTTAATTTCTGATGTGCCACAGCAACATTCATTTGCAGTGAGTGCTAGCTACGACCCTTTCATTAGTGCTGCAGCGGCTGGATTGCAGCTTTGGGCTGGTCAATGCAGGTAGGCATAGGCTGACCTGGGCTCTTCTGCTCTTGCCTCTGCCTGCTCAGCTGTGAGATAATTAGCTAACAACAACAAGCTTTTATCGTGAAAAGCAGGACATGTTAACCCAGATACAGTGCTGGCATAAATACGAGGCTTCTGAGCTCAAGGTTTATGTTGTGACTTGATGTTGAAAAAGGATAAAGGTAATTTGCATTAATCCTGGTTATTTACTGAAATCAGCCACTTTTAAGACCATTTTTGAGAATCTAGCCAAGTATCTTCCAGTAATGAATTATACATTTCAATAAATGGCTTACTCTTTCCTCCATGATTGCTAATTTGGGATCTGGGTCACAAAATTGAGTGTGACCCATCGGGATTCACTAACTGACAAGCTCAGCCCTACTGAGGCACTTCTTCATTCAAAGGCTGGGAGATGAATGGGTTGAGGCAGATGCTGCTCTCTCTGAAATGAGCAATTCATCCCACACAGGGCTTCATGAAGATGATGAGTCCATACGTCCTACATCTCAGTGCTGGGAGGCACTTGGATCTAACAGCAGGTTCAGCCCAATTTTTATTTCTTTATTTTCTTATTTTTTTCATAAAATTGTTTAGCTGCAAAATTGCACAGCTGAATTTAGGTTGGCCTTTAAAGTTTTCCGAGCTCTGTTGGCTGCGTGCTTGCTCCCTCCCTGTCCTCTCTCTAATTTTGTTAATCAGGAGCCTGCCTGCACCACACCGTTCATAACTGCCTGGGAGAGCAGTGACAAGTAAATTTCAATCTCTCAGCGGAGCTGATATTCTTAGAGCTGCAGGAGCAGTCATCATGAAGGGGAAAGCTGTGAACGCCAATAAATTATTGAAGAAAGCAGGAGAAATATTTCCTTCTGCTGACACATTGGCATTCACCTTTGGGAATGTAATCATGGGAAAGGTAGGCAATCTTTTGTCATAGGGACCTTTTTCTTGGAGAATTCAGCCTTTTAAAACCTTAGCAGGGAGCCTGCAAGCTCTCAACATGGAAGGGATATCCAAGCTATAGGACATCTTCAGACAGGCACGTTGCTCAGAAATGACAGTGGAACTGAATCAACTCTGCTGCACATTAAAACATGCTTGATGATACAACAGGAGGTTTGCTGGGTAGGCAGTAAACTTCTCTGGCTCCCTGACCTTTGGGACAGGATCTGCTCAGGAGTGGGATTGTTTTCTATGAATTAAACAAGGCAGCATTGAAAAACAACCAGTCAGAACATAAACATGGCAGAATGTAAAATTGGGATGAGAGCAGGAGGTGGAAGCCAACAGGGACCTGTTAGTCTAAGGCAGAGAATGAACAAGGGCATGTCTGCAAGAAGGACCATTCCCTCTTGGGCTGTGTTTTAGGGGAGCGGCTGGGGCAGGACTGGAGAGTTGTGATTGTTCAGGGGCTGTTTCTTCTCACCTGAAACTCTGGCTCTCCCTCCTTCTGCCACCACTGACAAACATGAAGCTGCTCAGGCCTGGCAACAAGGAGGATTTGTTCCTCTGAATTTCAAATTCTGCTTGGAAAGACATCAAATTAGCACTGATGTTTTATTTCAACATCAGAAACTGCAGGGAAAAATACCCAGGAGCTCTCTGGATTTAAATCCACAAAATCATCTCCAGTTTTGTTTAGACAATATGAGTGAATAACCCCCCTCTTCAGCATCATATTTGGCTCAAATCACCAATTTACTCGTTTACAAAAAATCTAAAACTGCCTCTAAGGCAAATTAAAGGATTACGTCAATCACTCAAGTCCAGTCTACCTGACAACAGCATGCAGCAACAGGGCAAAAGGTTTGATGCTCTGCTGGAATGTGATAAGGAGAAAATGCCAAATGACACATAGGCAAAGTTATTACCAGTG
>JANHGB010030128.1:0-11765 GCA_026283785.1 Coracopsis vasa
GAGGTAATATCTTGGTGCACCCTAAAGTTAATCTGAGTACAATGCCTTTCTAAAATTAATGTATTTGTTTGTATTCACCTTCGTTCTCCTGCTGCTGCTCGGTGAGCTCGCGGGCTGCGCGACCGGGGCAGCGGGAAGGGCGGCGGGGGGGCAGTGGGTTGTGCTCGGACGCCTTACCCTCAGGTAGTGGGGGAGAGCCGGGCCCGCGGGCACGGGCCCCTTGGCGCGGGGGGGCCGCCCGCTGTGCTGTGCCCGCCTGAGGCGCGGAGGAACGCAGCCAGGCGCTGCCCTCCGAGGGGAGGCGAGGCCGGGCTCAGCCGTGCCCAGCTCCGCTGGTCGGCCCGCCGCCTTCGCCCTCTCTTGGCGCGCCCGGTGGTATTAACGGCCGGCGCAGCCTAACGGCTCCGCATTCCCTCGGCTCCCGGTGCTCCCTCCAAGGCCGGGGCGGGGATTGCTGCCGCGTATCTCCCCGGAACTTTGAGGGGGATGGGGCGCGGGGCGTGCTGCTTGCCGCGGTTCCCCGGTAAGAGGGGTTTCCACAGGCCGCCGGGGTTACGTGACGGTGTGGCCGTAGCTGCTCTTACGCGACCCTTGCATGGGCTGTGGTCGCTGCAAGGTAAGGGCAGTGAAATTTCACCTCTCAGGGCGTGAAGTGACTCGTTTCAGAGCCACGGGGGAGATCCTTTTCCTGTCTTCCTCCTGGCCTCGAAGGAAGCTGCAGGATGGGCCCCCAAAACTGGCAACGGTAGCCCGGGTTCTTGGGGCACCCCGGTGTTGAGGTGGGGAAGAGGTACTTGTGCACCCTCCCCTCCTGGCTCTTGGGGTTTGCTGCCTCTGCTGTGAAGTTCTGCAAAGAGATAATGACTAGTTGTGTAGGTGATGTTTTATGGCATGTTCACATAATTGTGTAGCTTTCGTTAGTTTAACATGTGGCTTTATTCCTTACTGGTGTCAATGCCAGGCAGGCGGTGTACAGAAATAAAGACACTATAGCGAGCACTACACAAAAGGGTGCATGGTGGGGTTTGGTTTTTGCTCTTCCCTTTCCTCACACATATACTCTCCCCCCTTTTCCCAACATTGGACTTGTAGCATTGTTGTTAACAGTGTTACTTGAAGTAGCAGTATGTTTAACTAGAGAACCAGAAGGTTGTTCAGGTAAGATGGTTATGTGTAGTACTTATGGGGTTCTGTGTGGTCAGGAGTACTTCAGGTGCTGGTGAGCAAGCATACCTCACAAATTACTACCTGCAGTTCTTGATTCAGAGCACTTGCAGGTAGTAAGTGGGAGCCTTTTCCAGATATAGGGCGGAACAGGTAGCAGTACCCCAGCCCCCTGCTGCAATGCTTTTCAAACAAAACTGTATTTGCTGACTTAGTTTCTGCTTGTATAACTATATAACTAATTCTTGTTTTAAAGTCTGCCAGAGCACTTTCCTCATGGTTTGGCTGTTGAGTCTTTCATAGCCAGGTCTGTAAAGCAGATAGTTACAGTTGAAAAGTCAGCTTCCTAAACCTAGCTCATCCTAGTCTCTTTGCTGAGGCTGCTTGCAGGCAGTGAGGCAGTTGGGGCAGGTGGGTATCTATCTACAAGTCAAGATCCTACCACACAAAGGTGTCCACTGTGCTTTCTTTTACTTGCAGCTATCAGTCATCTCTTTTACCTGTACTATACAGGCATTCTGCCAGCTGGGGAAACAGCGAAGAACTATAGAGAGCACCTTTAGTGTTTCTGTTTAGAAACAGAAAAGGAATACGTTTTTTCAAGAGAGTAGTTTAGTAGGACAAGCGTAAAATCAGGGCTCTCAGGTAATCAAGGTCATGCAGCAAAAAGTAAAAACCATTAAAGGATAATGTGCAGCGGGAAAGTTGTTACCTTATTAACTACAGGTAAAATAATTAGAAGAACTTAAACTGTGCCTGCACAGATATCTGAGCACTGTTCATGATACTTTTTGTCTGAATGTTCTGAGTTGCCTTTTGGGGATATATGAAATCTGTGCTGTTAAAACTGAAAGTGCTTTTGTGTGCAGGAGAAAAAAACAACCTAAACTTTTCGGTCTTACTTGTGGTATGTGTTGTGGTGTGGCTATCTTTATGATACCATTACTTGGTAGCTTCTGTGAGGTATTCAGAACATTAAGAGGTTGGGAAAATAGTGTTCATCTCACTCTGGATGGGAAAAGTATGCTTCTGTGAACATGTGTTTTCTAGGAGCTTTTTAATAGAGAGACATGGTGGAGCTTTTTGTTAACTAGCATGCTGCAAGTGTTGAATTCTTGTATAAAGTGTGGTGGAGGGAAGGAGTTGAAGCATAGAAGAGTTAGTCCCTTGTGTATACTTAGACTTGATTGTTTTGTTCAGACCTTTATGAAATAACCCAGCAAAAGGATGCAAATGGCTGAAGTATCTGACTGTGACAAATAAGAATATTTTCTCATCCTTTTTCCTGGATCCAGTACAGTTATAATCTGCTTGGTAAGGAGACTGTGTATCCTGAGATTAAGTCTTGATCTAGATTCTCTCTTTTTTTCCGTCCCCTGGTGTAGTTAGATCCTGAGAAGAAAGGGCAGCATGAGATCATTTTGTACTGCCATTGCCTATTTTTTATGTGATTTCATTCTGCAGTCAATGTATGTTATCCTGTGAAATGCTCTGGAAACCAAAACAACCCTTCTAGGACAAAACATCTGAAAACCAAAGCAGGTATCTGGTGGTTACCAGCTCTCAAACTCTAAAGTAAACAGTAAGCCCCACAGCTCCTGGATTATCCCCTACCTCCCCTCCAGGTTCTTGTTTGAGATTTAAAGTAAGAATTTCAGTGTATCTGAAAAAAGCTTTTTTTGTTTAAGTGCTGTGGGGCTTGAGGAGAGCAGGCACTCAGTAGATCCTAGGGGAAAACCATTGAAGATGAGTTTCCCAGAGATGGCCTTTTTTTTACTACTGTTTAGACCTGTGTGACACTTGCTGTCCGCTGTGATGAAAGTCAGTTCCAGCATGCTAGATCCCCAGGAGTCTTGTGTTTACATGAATAGAGTTGTTTCCTACAACTCATATCTGAAATTCTTTGTTGTTTTTGTGGTTTTGCTTTTTTTTCTTGCCCCCAGAAGCTGCAACATTTAGGCCTTTGAATCAAGGTTTAATTCAAGCTCTAAAATAGAAAGCTTTTGGTAATTAGTATAAGTTATTGTGATCAGAAACTTCAAGGAAAAGTGTGCTTAAGTCTTTCCCTGCATTTGCAGCTGAAGTGAAAGCTTTAGAAAATGGGAGATCCTCAAGGTTTAGGGCAAGGGGCTGGTAGCCCAAGGTGTGTTAGAGTGGAATCTTCTTCCTGTTCCTTTGCTGGTGCTTGCTCCCTTGCCCGTGAACCCAGGACTGATGCTGGTGGCCTATGCCTTCTGTTGGAAGAAGGCAGGCTCAGGTCCTCACTGGTACTCAGAGGAAAAGCTGTCAGCTAGGCCTGCTATCTCTGTTGTAGCTTTAAAAGTGGTTAAAAAGGCTCTCAAAGGGGAAATACCAGCAAGCCTGTCCTGTTCTTAACAGCTGTGGACTGCTAAGGCATTATAAGCATGTAGTGAGTGTTGGAACTGGGGTGGTGAGGCACTGAAGGGCAGGTGGTGTTGCTGAGGAGGAAGCACTTTCCATGTTGTTTTGCTATACTGATGTATTTCTTAGGGTGTTGTCTGTGGGAAGATGTGAGAATCAAAGGGAGAGCAATGTCGCAACTGTTTTTCCTTGCATCCTGTGTTCTTTTGGGTTGTCAAGTGACAGCTCAGTCACCTTTTTGGGCTCTCTTGCGTGTTTGTAGGTTCCTTTTCAGGGCTCCTTTTTAGGGAGTCTGAGTGCTTTTCCTGAAATCCTTCGACCTTTTCTCCAGGTTTCTCAATTCTTATGTTTCAGCATAGCAACAGCTTGCTCTCTTTAGGTAGCCTCTGTTGAATTTGGCTGTAATCTCTGAACTGTGGTACAAACCTGCCAGAACAAGATCTGAGGTAAGCGGTAGGGTCATTTAAAAATGCAGCCACATGCTTGATTAGAGGGGAATGTACTTAAGAAATAATGTATGTCCATCCACCTAGCTATATAAACACATTCAGGGACATTTGAGATTTCAGCTTTCACATCTAATAAGTTCATGAATTGATTTGCTTTACTGTGATTGTTTTATTTGTTGTTGGGTTGTTTTTTCCAGTCTCCATAACCCTTTGTCAAACACTTCCCTGCAAAACATATTTTGGTGTGTGTTTGTATATCTGTGTTTTGAAAGTAAGGAAAATGGGCACATTATCTGCAAATGGAAATTCTTTTTGGTTATGTATATAAATCAGTCACTTGAAAATTAAGTTGGAAAGAACTTCAGGAAGACATTACTGATATAAGCTGGGTCAAAGCAAGGGTTATGTCAGTGTCTATTAAAGTCTCTAGTAGTTTCAAAGGAAAGATGTTAGGTGGCGTGTAAAGTAAGTATCTATATCATAATGCAAAGAAAAGAATATTTTTAATACTTTGGTTTTGACATTTATTGGAGATGTTCCCAGGCCTCTGCTCAACATCCTGCTTTCTTAGAAGTACTGCAGTAGTAAGCAGTAAGTTTCAGACCAAGCTGCTTTTGGGATAGGGTGATCTGAAAAATAGCTGCTTGAATGCCATAAGACTTGAATAATGTCTTTCCATATCATTGGCATTTATGGAATAAGAAGCAAGATGGAAGGTATGGAACTTTAAGAAGTTTCTTCATATTTTGAGTTTCATATCAGAAACTGGCTTATTCATTTACATAAAAGTTTTCATAATTCTAAAGCATAACTGAATTCTGTCTCAGTTAGAAGAAAAATGGATGGTCCCTTTTTTTTTCTCTGGAGTTAGAAGAAGTTTCAAAGCTGGGTTTCCAGTGGAAATCATTATCAGCTTAAACTTAGTCAGAATGTTCAGTTAAAAGTGAGCTAGATAGAAGGTATAACCAGCATTGCTAAATACCTTTGCTGAGTCTTGTGAAGTTGTGAAGGAGCATGGTAATGCCAGTACATTTGAGTCGATATAATTGACATGGGGACTGCTTGAAACTTGTGGTAGAGTGTTGCAGTTGGTGCTCCTTTTCATTACACTATATGAGGCAAGTTGCAGGGAAAGTCGTATGTGACAGGGTCTGAAGAAACAGCCTGAAGAACAATATATTTTGTATGTAGCAATGGCAAAATGCTGCTGCAGAAATACAGAGAATAGTTGAAGTAAGCTGAAGGGTTTCACTAGTGTTAATCTCTGTGGGCAGCTGGAATTTGTAGGGATGCTCTAAAGGATCTGAACTGTTAGCTGAGCTATGGGAAGAACAGGTAAGTGAGTAAGACACTGAGTTCTGGATAGGATTTCCTTTAAAAAAGGATCTAAGGATGATTTTTGGCATTAATTGACTTATGAACTTCAGGAATGAGAGCTAATTAAAGACTGGAGCTGCCAGGAAAGCTGTCGCAGCTGCTGATAGGCAGGGCTGCCAGCAATGCCTGGAGTCTATCTGCTTGATACTCTCTGTTACAAGGGACGTCTCTTGAATTGTTTGTTATTCAGCAAGACTTCAGGCATTCATGCTGAAATTTTCTGGGCTGTGTGTCTACCACAGGTTGACTTATTTTTTTCTAGGAAATACCCTCTGCCCTGAAAAGCTCCAGTATTTCCAACTGTTACACTTGAGGAGAAGCAGGAAGATTTTTGTTTCTTCTTCTTTTTAATTATCACATGTTCTGGCCGATTCTCCGTCCTCATTCTTGAGCAAATAATCATCTCGGCTGCCAAACTGTGAAGGTCTAGCACCTCCGTGCTTTAGAGCAAGAGCTGGAAATTTGGCTGGAGTTAACTGTGCATCAAAATCGTGGCTTTTGCTGTTCTTATGGAAAATGTCCAAATTTGGCCGCATTGTAAAACTTGGAAAAGCATTGGTTTTTAAGTGCTGGGTAGGGAATTGGTCTTGGGTGCCTAGAGGAAGCACTCTGTCATTGCTTTTAAGGTGTCAAAGGATTACAGCTGGAATTGGGGGTGGAGAAGTGGAAGCCTCCTTTTTAGTCCAGTTTCAGATTTCTGTAAATGTGAAGTCATGCTCCACCCCAGGTTAATTTTTTTGTCTTTTTTTAATCCTCTCTCGTCCTTCTGCCAAATTGGCCAATAGTGGAGTAGCGTGCTGGTCTGTGTTGGTCACTGATCATATCTGCTGTGGGAGGCTACTGCTTGTAGCACACAAAGTATATATATCACCTTTCTTATATATGGATTTAAAAGCAAAAAAAAAATCAATGTAAGCTTTATGTATGGTTTTTAACTTGTTCTTTGGCTTCAGCTCTTCTCTGAAGCTTTTTCCCAGGTGCCCCCCATTGTCCTTCATGCTGGCTGTAAAACAACTCCTGCTGCTATAGTTGTTGCTCACTCTCTCAAAAAAGAGCTTATGCCACTCTTTCTGTTTAACAGGCTTGATTAGTCTGGACTTGCCTTTCTGCCGACTTTCCTAAAGATGTGGTTTAGCTATGCTGCTTAGTGCTGGCTTAATGACTGCAATTTGCATGCTTTCATGCTTTTAGAGTTGCTCTTTTCTTGTCTATCAGTAGCCATTCTAAAGAGTTTGGTGGAACCATTACTGGGGGTCATGTTGGTTAGCCAGGGTCCAGTTCTGACAAAAGCTAGCTCTGCTTAGGTTTGCCAGTCTTAAAAAGAATAATTACCAAGTAAAGGACTTTGTTTCCATGCATGTTCCACTGTTAGCTCCAACTGCAGAGATTTAGCATCATGTTTCAGCCGGTCTTTGATGCAATGTGGCTGTGGGGAATCTTTGAGCAGGCTGTAACTGCATTGTTCTCCTACAGGCATTAAAATGATTGTTGCAAAAGGCATCCACGGGGGCCTCTGCCAGCTTCTTATTGATGTGTTCGGTTTCATCTATTGACACACTACCTTTCATTATTACACAGTGAATCCTGTGTCAGTGGAATTCGCTATTAAATCTGCTGGGCAAAAGAGAATTGGCAGGAGCCGCTTTAAAAGCGGTGTGACCACTGTGTTTGCAAAGAATAGCTTCTAAATATGAAACAGATGCTGAGCTAACAGAGGACACTTCCTAAATTTTCAGGGTACCAAACATAATAATTTTGAGGAAAAAAATCGGAATTCACCTCATTTGTGGATAATCATTCAAGTTTTAATGCCCTTTTCCCCAGAAACATATGTGTGTCTAATCAGCACATGTATCTATTTGTGCTTGAAGACAGCGAGTAACACTAAGGTGAAGACAGGCAATTACTTGTTAGTGGATACTGTTAGAATAAGGGGCAAGGTGTTAGCCTTTCCATCTGTGCTCTAATCCTCTTCCAAGTGCTAACGGGTGTGAGAGGTGATGCGTCTTCCTTTGCTTTTTGATACTGCCACAGACTATGTTGTGCTTTCAGAGCACCACCTATAATATTTATCCAGATGTTACAACCTCCACTATCTCCCAAAAGAAGCGTTGTGTTCTTTAGAAGCCCAGTGACATGCTGTCTACTGGGAGGTGGTGTCAGTGGATAGAATTTATGTCTATGCAAAGAGCTTTTATGTTGTATGTAGAGTGTGCTTGTTCATTATTTGGTTCATATGGAGATTTAAATTAATGCAGAGTAGTAAGTATTGCATCAACCTTGTTCCCTTTGATCTCTGGGTTTGGTTCTAGACAGGGCATGCTGTACTTTTTGGCTTAGAAAGCTTAAGTGCTTGAAGCAGGCTTCATTAGTGAGAAAATAAAAGAGCATGACAGAATCACTCTATGCTTGTCTGGGGGTGGAGGGTAGCAAGGTATGCCTGGGTCTTTCATGTCTATCACAAAGCAGGGTTGAATGGACACTAAAGCTATTGACTAAGCCCTGGATGCTGGCAACTGTATTGATAGGCAGCTGTCAATAGTTGTAAAGCTGCTGACATCCATAGGTTTGTGGGTTTGTTTATTAAAAAAAAAGAAATAAATTGAGAAAATAACATATATAGCCAGGGGTCAGTGAGCACAGAAGTGTGGCTGTTGCTAGAGGCTGGGGGAAGGAGGGTGAAGAGAGGGCACTGGAGCAAGACACACCTCCCAGAGAGAAAGGAAAGTGGGTGAATAGCTTGCTTAAAATGGAAAAATGAGCGTCTGCATGAGGTGGTGGTGTTGGGGCAATTATCACTACAAGTCAGCCTTGGTAAAAACCACAAGTTACTCAAAGCTCTGCAAACAAATCTTGAAATACCCTAATTTTCTAAGCAGAGTTTTCTGCTTACCACTGGCAGATAAGTAGAATATCTAATTGAGGATTCCTGTAAGAGTTTAAGGCAAGGGCTGAAGTCAGCAAAACAGCAGCAAGTACTGGCTGGCATCTTAGTCAACAAGGTTGTTGTCTGATCAAGGCCAAGTGACCTTGGTACCCAGTTTCCCATACAAAACAGCCAGATGTGTGTTGGTTGTGGCTAACACACGCATGTGGAGGCTGTTGAAGGGACAGCTCTGTTTGCTCACCCACACAAGTAAAACAGTCAAGAACTTTGGCCTTCAAAGTTGTTTGAGTACTTCTCAGTACTATTTAACATCATCAGCTCCCCATCAATTGCTGTTTTTACATGCATTATAAATCTGAAAGGCCTGTGAATTGATGAGCTTTAAGTATATACAGCCAAGGAGACTTTTAACTTGGAATTAATCCTCTACTTTTAAACCTAAGGTGGTCTTATGCCACCAGATTATGATAGGAAATATCCTGATGATTGTTCCTCTCTGTTTAGTAAGACTCCTAAATTCCTCACAGGCAATTGCATGTACCCACTTTCTTGTAATTTGGTCTAAAATTTGCTCCCGATAGTTACATTTATCTTATTTAAAACAGCTCTCTAGTACTTCCTCAGAGACAGTAATGTGTATGGCTAAGTCATGCTGGGTTTGGGCACGTACTTTCTAAAGATGTGTGAAATGGAGCAAGTGTGGCTACCTGTGTACTTGTTTTGCTCTGTCATTCTTTGGGGATGGCAGGTTCATGCGCTGAGTGTAACTTGGGCAGTTTCTGGGAGCTTGCAGGGACCTGTGGCTCTGCTTCAGTAGTCTCTGCGGCAGGAGCCTGAGACTGTCTCCTAGCTAATCTGCCTGTACTGAGGTGGCTTTCTGAAAGGGCAGTGAATACCTGCTGGGAAATTTGAAAAGCATTTAGACAGAGTTCTGCCTATCTGGTGGTATATATTGTTGGCGTTTCTAGAGAATGGAATCTTTCTTGCCCTCTTTCAGAACATCTGTGTCTGTGCATGTAGTCATCTTTTGCATGTCTTTTCATCCATTTGAATTCACTTCTACCTAAACAGCCTTCTCTGTAATATCAGAAGTATGAATGCTAGTAAGGGTTTTGTCAGGTCATCTCGGGTGTTTTGTTCTGCAGGGAAATCACTATAGGTAGAAGCACGGGAGTGTATGCTTCTGATAGGGCAGAACTGTGAGAGGCCTGGGGTACTTGAGCTCAGCTGAATGTGAGTTCATTGATGCAGAATGATAGCAAAGGTATAACTGTGCATGTGAAACTTTATAGAGGTTCCTCACTGCATCTGTCTTTGAAGAAGGACCCTTATGCCATCTCTTCTGACTATCAGCTGGTCTAATGGAAGATCTCTTAAGAATATTGCCTTAGATCACTGTGGTTACATAAATACAGCTATTAGATTATACAGTTATTCTGTGACTTGAAGTTGTAATTCTTATAATGATTTCTGCTACATGCGTGCTGAATTATGCATTGCATGGAAGCTCCTGTTACAAGTCCCAAGTAATAATAAAACTGGAATTTAAACCCAACTGAGTCAAAAAATGAAAGGTTGCAGAACGTACTTTGAATTCATGGTGACAGTCATATAAAAATTCCACTGTCTGTTTCTGGATCCCCTCTCACCATCATATGACTCAGATTGTTATGCAAGGTCTTATCTTTTTTTTTTCTTTATATGTTGAGATAGAAACTAATTGGAATGAGTTAGGATTTTCTTTCTCTGCCCTTTGACATTTCTGGCATTTAAGGAGGAAATAGGGACGAACATTTAACGGAGTGACATCTAGGCCTAGCAGGAGCTTGTGAAATGAAGCTGAGGAAGTCTCTCCTTTCTAATTCCCTTTTACAGACAGAAGTTAAGGAGCTTCATTTTGAAATTTTCCTGCAGCATGTTTCTTCTAAATCCAGTGCTGTCTCATGGTGTTAGGCTGGCTTTGAGGTCTGCAATTCAACATTCAACTGTTGTGCATTTCCACAAAAACATATTAATGCTGAAACGGTTCACAATAGTGATGTTAGATATGTTGATGTTCAAGGACACAGCTTTTACTTCTGTTGTTTCAGGCTCTCCGCAGATAATTTATAGCTTGGCTTGCAGTATATCTGTTTGGGTTGATTTTGCTCAAAGTTTGGGCTAAACAGTGTATATAAATATGTATCCTTCCTGTGGAAAATAGGGTTCTCTCTGATTATGGTCTCAGATGAGTTCTGCTTAACAGATGATCATTTCAGATAACTGGTTGACTGACCATGCCTGTAACTTTTCCCTAGCAGTCAGCTATGTAGCATACCCTGTCTTCAAGTGTTTATCAGCCAAGAATAAGAAGTGCTTTTGATTACAGCACCATGCCTGAGAGCTTTCTTTTTCCACAGATTTTGTAATCTGAATAATGTGATGCGAGTACAGCTGTATTAGAATTGTAAACTCCCGTAATGATTAGAAGGGAAGAATACACCTGCCAGAAGGATTAATGAAGATGGTCCTTTTCATCGGTAGAGAGATGGTTTTCCATATGATCTCAGAACTCTGGGAGATCTTAACCGATTGTACTGAGCAACTGTAGGTGATGGACAGGTAGTGACTTTCTGACATTGAACTGCTAGTAGATGGAAGTGCAGTAGTGTGAATGGGGCAGGCAATATTACAAATACCTTAAAACTTAGTGCCCAGGGAAGATAATTACTCAAGTGTTAAACTGATTGTTTTTTTTTAAAATGAGTTCTCTGTGGCAGAGTTTCTCCTTTCACAATAAATGCAAAGAGTGCTTCTTTTGAATTCAGGGACAGGCTGTGCTTTAAGACTTTGTAGCAGTCTCTTGTCCAATGCTTGCTTATTCCTCGTGAAGGGCACAAAGGTCTTGAAATAATCTGTTTTTCTGAGGAAAGGTAAAATCTGACCTAGCTGTGTGCTTTGTAGCCTGCATTTGGAGTCTTGGTAGGTTTAGGCCATAAAATTGCAAACAGTGGAGGCACTCGTAGGCTGCTCTTGCATTGCATTACGGTGGGTGCTCTTCTGCTTGAATTCTTTGAAATGTCTTAATTTGATATTTGGATTTTAACTGATTTAAGCTCCTGGGAAATGCCCCTCACAACATTCATCTCTAAAAACCTGTTCTTATTTCTGAAAAATTACGTGGGGAGGCAGGGGGGGAAGTGATAGGAAAGGTGTGTGGTTAACTAAAGGTCTGTAAATGCTGTTTCTACCACCTTCTCTTTAGGTCTTTGCTAGCAGCAGGAGTGCTTTGTAGGTCCTTTGCTACTTTCTGCCCTGGGTTCAGCAGTAGCAGTCATTTTTCCTCTTCTTAGTAGCTGGTGCTGTGTTGTGTTTTTGACTTTCAGCCTGGGAACAACGCTGATCACACCGATGTTTTTAGTTGTTGCTAAGTACTGTTTACTCCAACCAAGGACTTTCTCAGTCTCATGCTCTGCCAGGGAGGAGGGGAAGCTGGGAGGAAGCAGAGACAGGACACCTGACCCAAA
>JANHGB010030130.1:7947-18711 GCA_026283785.1 Coracopsis vasa
AGCAGTCCATGGTAGCCCTTACCTTCTTATTCACACATATCATCCCCTTCCATTGCTCTTCCTCCAGTCACCCACAGTCATGCAACAGGTCTCTCAACACATATTTTTTCCATTTCTTGGTTTGCAAGGTAGCTGTGCTCTATTCCCTACCCCCACATCCTATTGCCTAGTTGTTTTACTTACCTTGTAGATGTCTGTGTCCCCGGGGATCTGGATGGCTATCATGCTCTGTGCTGGACCTGCACAGGGCTGAAGCGGACCCTTTTGAAGGTGCCAGCTACAGGGGGGAATTGTGTTAAACTTCACTGCCCTGCTGTGATCAACAGAGAAGTCAATCACAGAGCAATTTGTTCTTCTCTCTTCAGTAAATAATTTACCCCCAGAGCCAAGGGTAATATTTTCCAGTCCGTGAACACTTCTGAATACACTAGTGATGGGTTTTGCAGCACTGAATGCTATTCCTCTTTCCACAAAGACGTCTTACTGGGTTGAACACAGAGTAGAATTACTTTTTCTTTAGTCCCTCACATTCAGCCAAAATTAGACTTCCTATTCTGATTAAAAATGTATTGGGAAAATGATACTGAATTTGGTGTTTTCTCCATCACCTGATCTTTTAAGTGTCACTGATTCCTGCATTTTACATTCTTGATGAGTAGTACACAAACATGCACATACACATACATACATAGACACCAAGTGGTGTTTGCAAGTTGTATCTCCTTTTCCTGGATGATCTAATTCTTCCAGTTCAGGCATTAGCACTTAGGTACGTGCTGAAATGTTTCCCTGAATCAGAGCCCAAGTGTTTAACAACGTGAAGTAAAATGGATGGACATTTTAATGTTTCCTCTTGTATGTGAAATACTCTTTCATCTCTGTATATTAGGAACATATTTTTGGGATCGTTCTGAAATAATGCTCTCTTGTTTAAGTTGAAAGCAGAAACACACATCTTGAATAACCCAGCGTGCTTTTCATTTGGAGATGGAGATGTGCGCACGGACTATGCTTTCGAAGCGGTTTTGTATGGTTGTGGGTGCTTTATATGCATGGTTGCACCCACAGCTCAGCATGCACATGGTCAGCAGCAAGGACACGTTTCAGAAGAGCACAAGTGAGTTTTTGGTCCTTCCTTCTGAGTACCTTCATTCCTGCTTAATAGAGGAGAATGGCATTTCCCAGAAGAAGCTCCAAAGATGATTGTTGAGCTCAAATTTATCTTTCTGATGATTTTAGTTTTCCTTCTTCTTCATAACTCTACAGGAACAATATCACACACTGTTGCTGGAAAGTTGCCAGTAGACTTTTTTAAAGTTTGTTTTTGTGATTTGGTTAAATTTCTGAAAAAAAAAAAAAGAAAAAGAAAAGAAGAAAAGAAGTGGGGGGGGAAGGGGAACATGCTAAGTCATTGCTCAGCACTCCATAAGTCTACAACAAAACTGTGTGCAATGGTGCAATAAAAATGGATTGCACCCATTCTTACTGTTAAATACCATGAAGGAAACAAGAGCATTTACAGTATGCTGAAAGGAAAATGTCTTCTCCCACCCATAATAAAATGTGTGAGTTCAGGGTCACTTCCTAATAGGTGTTATTTCCTCTATTTTAATAAAGGTATTTTAACACCTGTATTCCGTGCCAGACAGTATTGTAATTTTTTCCACTGATTGGCTTAACCAAGTGCTGGAGGGGGAGGAGGGTGGGCACGAGCACTCTTCATACATCGCTGATCACTCCAAACACAACTAACATGCAGAATGAGGAAGCCAGAGAAAGCAGCAACCGCCCTTAATTACAGACAGACGACTTCCAGGCCAGTGAGGAACGGGGAGGCTTTCAGTATGGAAAAAGGTCAGGAAGCCCATCTAGGTCAGCCAGTCTATCTTGTGGCTTTGAATTGGCACTTGTACTACCCTCACCCACCCCCACAGCCTCACACACAGACTATTTTTGTTCTCCAAATAGTTGCCCAATGTGTGCTGAAAACTATTTATACTCATTGGGACCGCCTCTGTCCTTAGTGCTTTTCTCCATGCAGAGTGGTGACCTCTGCTACGTTAAAGACCAAACCTCTTGCGGATGGGGGCTTGGTGTTTCCTACAGAAGACAACAAGAGGCTTTGGAAAAATAAAAAGAAGCTCTTATTGCAGGAGACTTTTATATTTCAGTGGATCAATCTTTGTTTTCTGGAGTAGTTTCTTCATAAAATATCATTGCGCACTCTTTTTACCTGATGAGGAGCATAACAAGAAAGTTGATGCAAAACAGAGAATCTACGCTTCTGCCACCCAGTTTCTTGGGCAGATCTCACAAGCTGGAGTGTCCTGGGTTGTGTGTGAATGATTTCCTTAACGCCAGCCTGTACTGATTTCCTCATTGAATCTTGAATACAGCTTGGGCTGAGAACATGAAGCCAACCAAATGGAAGCATGAATTTCTTACGGACTTGTCAAAAGACAAGTAGCAGAGGTGTGGGTCACATGAAGCAGAGCACAGGCTTGCTTGAATAGTTTCTAAAGCCTTAGTGGTTCTTGCAGCCTCACTCTTTGTTTCTCTAACAGAAGATGAAACTGCGTATGTTTCCTGTGATTTGGGGTTTGGCAGCAAATGCATTACGCAGGATGATGAATTCATGTAGTCTTTGTACACATTTTTATGCATTTCCTTGGTCATTTGGGAGGTCACTTTGCTCAGGCAAATTACAAATCCTCTGGAAGAAAAGAAATAAGAATACATGCAAGCTCCGTCAGATATTTTAGCAAACTACACTATAAATGTACGTTTTTTTTTCGTTATTCCTGTGTTTGACCAGAATGCAGAACTCCACTATGTCAGTGTTACTGAAGGCCAGAAGATCAAACAAAAATTATCTATTATGCTGCAAAGGCATAAGAAATTTCTCTCTGACCTTTGCAATAGGCCACACTGCACAGAAATATTTGTTAAACTTACTTAAGCACTGAACTCTAGTATTCTTCTGTGCAGATGTAATTTACATTTTGCATGAGCTTTTTATCTGCATGACCATAGGTTAAAGGACAGTGGCCGAAAAGTGTTGTTAGTGCACCCGTGGTTTATTAGTCACGTGTGACTGGGGTTGTTGCAGGAATTACTGGAGAGAACTCCACAGCCTGCATCATGCCAAAGGTCAGATCAGTTAACCATAATGGTCCATCCTGCTTTTAGAATATATTAATCAATGTTCTCACAGTGCTTAGGCAATAAGGATAACAGCCAATCTGCCAAAGGCTAACATTACGTTCACAGCAGCACCAGAACTTGTTTTACCACAAAACAATACACAAATCAAGTATACATATAAAATTAAATAAATACAGGAGATTTGGTGGGGGAAGGTGGCAAAAGGCTTGTGGTGAGCTTGATACTAGCACTTCTCTATCCCTTTATAAAAAGGTCTGGAAGGAAGGCAAAAATATTTTAAGCATCAAAGGGACAGATGAGTAGGGATGCCAGGATATTCACTTAGAGACACTATTGTCAGGAGTTGCTTTCTGAGCTATGATACTAAAGATAGATAGTAGGAACCAGCAAAGAAAAGAACACTGTAAAAATGCAAATCTGCTAAATGTTGAATCTATTAATCCTTAGCACACTTTCTTCTGAATCATACTTACTCAGATGTACGGGCAACAAAAAGTATTTATAATATTTGCATAATTTCAAACACCCAGTTCATAAATTATTTATTGGTTGTGGTCAAATGAATGTTAGAGCTTTCATAATTATCTTTTGTGTGAAAGGTTGCACAGTTTATGGAGACATTTCAGTGGCAACTACAGATCTGTGAGTTCCTTTAATATTATAGAGAAGAAATGGCAGATAATTGTAGAGTTGCTACACCTTTGCTCTTTAAAAGTGGCAAAGCTAAAAGGATTACATTTAATTTGAATTTATTTCTAAAGAATACTTACTTTCATGTAGATTCCTAGTAACTTACAGAAGGCCTCTGTGCTGGGCATTCAGCAATAGTCATAAAAAGAAGAATAAGTATGCAAGAGTAATTCTTTTAAAATTACAGACCTGCAGGAAGTTTTTCAGTGGAAAGAGGCCATATGTTTGTCATGTTCTGCAATATTATAAATTATTTAGGCTGAATTCTAAATAAGTGAAATCTTTTCCACAGGAATACTACAAATGCATGTTCTTTTAGCATCTTCAAGAATAATGGGGTCCCTTTGCCTTGCAGGGTGGATAGAATTGGCATAAGAGGAGGAAAGCAGAAGCACATCCAGCAGTCAGAACGTGTTTAAACAGAGAAACAGGTAACGGGTATTGAGCAGAGGTATGGGGCTGGTGAGTACCTACAAAGCTGTTAATGCGGTCTACTGTTTCACAGATGTACATGGATTAGTCACACTTTTCTGTTAGTGCTAATTGTTACTTTAGGTGAAATTGCATATACTAGACCAGCAGATGCTTCTAAACACTTATTTCTAATTATGAATGCGTAATAAAGGTATATATTTTAGAGAATTCCTTTCTTGCTTTCCTTCAAGTGAATGCTGGGACTTTGATTTAATCTAATGTACCAAATGTTGAAATCTTTGTTGTATACCTTAATCTCCCTTTTCTTCTGAAAGAGGAAAGAAAAAAACCCAAAACTTAAATTTGCTAGCAACATGGGATTAAAGTGGTTAATTTAATACTCTAATGAATAACGATAATACTAAGAAAGATTATTTCTATTATATAATGGGAGAAGATCTCATGTCATGTAAAGAAATCATAACTGAGGAGGTAGAAACAAGGCTTACTTTCACAGCATAGTAAATAGAAGTATAAAGCAAAAATTGTGGAACCAGAGTATGGTTTGGGTTGGAAGGGACATTAAAGCTCCACCTCAACCCGCTGCCATGGGCAGGGACACCTTCCACTAGACTAGGCTGCTCCAAGCACCATCCAACCTGGCCTTGAACACTGGATGGGACAGCCACAGCTTCTCTGGGCAATCTGTGCCAGCACCTCACCACCCTCACAAGGAACAGCTTTCTCCTAAGCTCTCATCTCAATCTACCCTATTTCCACTTAAAGCCATTCCCCCTTGTTTTATGCCTACTTGCCCTTGTCAAATGTCTTTCACCATAAAATCACCATACATGGCTAATGAACAGGTAACAGTAAATTCCAGGTATAACACCTTCATTAAAAACAGAGCTCAAATCCTCCATAACCCATCACATCGCTGCAAGCTAAAGAGGAAGGACAAAACCTGACCACAACTTGGGGAGACTCCCAGCCTGAAACTCAGCCCAACTCCGATTTTGGCTAGTTCACAGAAGTCATTCAGAGTAAGACTCTAGTTCTGCTACCTTTTGGAATAATACATCCAGATGCCAGTGAGCTTTCACGTCTTCAAGACTGTCTCTTCAAATGTAAGTTGAAGCCTAAATATCAGGAATTATCTGATATATCATGATAATGAACAAAATGAAGAATAATGAAATCCCATGCTTTACTTCTTTAGAGGATGCATCCTCACGAACATTTGCAGTGGCTTAACATTAAACTGCATAGACTTAGATTTGTCCAGCTAACTTTTACTGGGACTCTTTCTTGAGCCTCAGAGGTCGTTACTTCTTGCCTTACAGCAACACATATCTAACTCCAAAAATTCCACTAGACACAGAGGATGAACTTTTCAGCCTCCTCAATAAGCCAATATATATACTTTCCTGCTTAGACAGTGGCTGAATCAGTTCCATATATAAATGCAGAAATAAGATCCACTTTCCAAACCAATTTCCATAAGCCACTTAGCAATTGCTTCTACATGGATACCAAAACATCTGTTAGAAAAAAACCACCCACAAACCAAAGAAAAAAAAAAAAAACACACAAAAAAAAGTCATTTGAAAGTGTCATATACCAAGTATTTTAAAATCTTAAAAAGCCAATACTTTTCATATACTCATATACATATAAGTGTGTATACACTGAAATATATGCAGCTATGCACCCTATATGTGGATTGTATCAGTTACATTTTACCACATATCATGTAGTAGAAGCTGCTTGCTCTTCAGGTGCAAGCTCTGGCCAGTGCTACAGTAGCTCCAGGTAAAGCTAATTAATGATGATTATAAAAGGGCTTTTCTGAACTGTTTGGTTCTCAACTGTTTGTGTGGCAAGGCAAATCTTTGCAACACACACACACACACCCATTTCTCCTCCCCCCTCTCCCCAAGAGGAGGCCTAAATGTTAAAAGGCATTGGGAAAAGGCAAAGTCTGAGGGAGGCTGATCTACCAGATAATATTTATCAAAGAATAAAATAAAAACCCATTGTTGAGCCCAGTGTTAGCCAGGGTGTAATGTGCCAGTGGAAGATGACTCCTGAATAGCTGGCAAGCACAATTGCCCTGAGTGCTAAGACAGATGCTATATTCTGTGGCAGACGCTAGCTGAAAGCCAGAGAAAATACAAAAAGTTTTATCAAATAGTGAAATCCAAAACACAAAAAAAAAAAAAAAAAGACAGAATTTCTGTGCATCTTTAGATGAAACCATGGAACCTAATTACAGACAGGAAATGGAAAAGAGTTATTCATTACAGACTGCACATCTCATGTCAAGCAGATAGGGTATTTTGAAAAGTTCACAGAGAGATCACTTTTCTAACTCATAGTATTTCTCATTAACTGCCTGAAATGCAGCACATCATAGTTATTGTTCCCTAGACACACAGATGATACTTTAAATGTATGGAAAGCAGCAAGACCATGAAATAAAACACAGCTAATGGCATGGAAAGCACAATAACACTGGTTTTCTTAGGTTAACTTGAACTAAACAACCTAATATGCTTTACAATTTCTTCTACATGCATGAAGTTTTAACTGTCGCTTCCTTTATAATTCTCAGGAAAAAGTTCTTTTTCTGGACTACTTTGCTGACACCTAGTGAGCCTCGGCTCAAACAGCTTCAGGCACACGATCTCCTAGGAAAAAAACTAAAGAGAGGTGGTAACAGAGCAGCTGTTCCTTTCATTCCACTTGCAGTAAAATATTTTGTATGGCTATGTCAGCCATTCAGCAGAGTGCGGAATCGTATCAGCTCAGAGAACACTGTAATACTGATGAGATGTAAAAATACAGAGATATGGTAAAAGAGGAGAAGAAGAAGTGATGGTCAAAGTCTTTCCTTCTCAGCCTAAATACCTTTTACAAAGATGCCTGACTCAAAGGAACTTGCCGCTGGTTGTGACTTCAACCTTTTCCTTTTTGTGCCTCCAACCTTTTCCTTTTTGTGCCTCACATATTTAACTGGAATAACTCAGTGCCTGTAACTTCCAGTTAATGACTATTTTGTTGTTTGTTTTTAATGTAAAATATAAACTACAAACAAGTCCTTAAAATTGTCTTAAAATTAATTCCAATCTAATCCTATTATTACAATAGTATAAACACATCACTTTGTCCTTGGCTTAGTTTGGGAGAATGGTAATTTCATACGAGATTCTCAGCTTCACTGAAGTGGCTTAATATTGCCTAGGAAATAGGCATCAGTTAGATTATATGGCATTTTCTGACATCAAGAAATTCCGCAACTTACAGTGGACACAAAAGCAGTTTAAAAAAAAAAAAAGAAAATCAACCTCCTGTTTTATATGAAATTGAACAGCTGAACCTAAATGGTGCCTACCTGTGATAAAAATGATGGATAAGATCACATTTTACTTTCCTGAAAAATAGCTACAAGAGTTCATGATCATTAGTCTTGCATAAAAAATAAAGACGCCACCTACTGCTACCCACTGCCATGTAAGTTAGTCTTGCAAAATGCACAGAAATCTGGATGCTTAAAAACACCTATGCAGAGAGAGTTGAACTGCTCTAAATTATCATTATAACAAACTTAGGTTTAATTAGCATAACTTCACTGACATGAAAGTAGTCACTAAAATAAACACTAAGTAGTTCTTTCTGTCATAAACATAGATGCTAAGGAATGCACAGGCTGAATATGACTACAAAACACTAGAGAATACACTATTTTGTAATAAAAGAAATTAGCTAGTGCCTGCAGAGTGTGCTTTCCTTATAATGCTCATGACAGTAGATGTGCTTCTCTCTTCAGACACTGCTCAAGCTCTGTGCTACCAAAAGAGTCACTGCTACTTTCTTTTCTCATAAGCCTGTTATCTTGGCTTAGGCACTTCAGCCAGTCAGAACTTAGTCTTGCATTTAAATAAAAAGTTCCTTCAATCTATTTCTTTCTCCAAGGCACAAAAATCAAAATAAATATTTCCAGCTAGAGAAGAGAACATACTTAAAATTCTCTGGGATTATCATCTTAACTCTCACATTCTGGCTGCTGAACTTCTGACACTAAAAAGAAGATTCTGTCTAAACCAGTTATAAATATATGTCTATAATTTGTATTTTATGCATACGAGATTACCAGTTACCAGTGAAAGATAAAACTGTTCAGATAAAACATCATCTTTCCATATAATTTTGCTTTGCAAATATATTAGGGATAGTATATTTGAACAGTAGAAGAGACCTTAATAAAATCTCCATGTTTAAGCAGCTTTTCGAAAAATGCGATTAATTGTTTGGTTAGCTACATGTAAGTGTGATTAATTGAACTTTTTGACTTATAGGGCAGACACTACCCCATTATGTATTTTGCCTTCATCCATAATAAATTTCAGACGCAAACTTTACTACAAGACTCAATAAACAATTACCCTAAAGTTCCTAAATAAATTATTTTTCTGCTGCTAAATTTCAAAGAAAATCTCTGTCGTCCAAAGGCAAACTAAAACTTTCATTATGTGAAAAAAAAAATAATTATTAAATGTATACTTTTATTCTATACACACTTAGTATTTTTCATAACTCACTTGGTTTAGCCTAAGCTGCAAAAGACATGTCTTTTTTAAAAAAGATGCTATTACTTAATGACAAAAAGTGGACCATTCAGTTTGTCATTCACTAAGATGTATATTAATTGTAGTTGATATATCCAAAATTATTGCTTCTGCATTTACCCTTTACAACAATAATTATGGGTTTTAAATAATATAATCCAGGAAATAACATATTCCCACTGAAAAAAAAAAAAACAACAAAAAACAAACAAAAAAACAAACAAAACAAAAAAAAGATTATTTTACCAAACAAGTTCAGGAGCAGAAACGATTTTATTTGAAATGCTTTCACCCCTTTCACGCCTTAGCCTTAACCTGGTTTAGGTGAATGGCAGAAACTGCCTTTTTCTCATTTCAGTTGTCTTGATTCCTCCTCAGATCTCTCTTATCTCCACTTAATGCATAGAACAACTTGTTGAGAAAAAGCACAGAGATAGTTTTCATTGAATGTCATATTGCCATCACGTGGCTTGTAAAACCCACAAGGTGCAAGATATAGTAACAGGTACCAAAGCCCTGAACTGTCTATATATATAGATGCCTTTCACTGTCAGAGGCTTTTGTAAATACCAACAATGTAATCCTTGGAACATACCTGACTACCATATTCCCAATGCACCAATACTAGAAAAACAAAACTAGTGTGATTAAATTCACTGAGAACTGCATCCAAATTCCAAATTCCTCAACATAAACTGTTAAGTGCTGCCACTTTCTGTACAGCCATAGGCACTGTGAATCTACCACGTAATCAAGCCATTGAGACAATTTGGAATCGTAACAAAATTCTCAAAGATTTGATAAGATAACTGAAAACACATAAGCCTGAAGCTTTCCTGTCTAGTGTGAGAAAAGCACGAGTACACTATACATGTCTAACAACCAGCACCTACATGACATATTGCCAGTCTTAGTAATTGTTTTATAGTTCAGTATATAGATGGCATAACGGATGTAGTAATGTGTTTTAACTTTATACCAAAAAAAAATTAGAAAATTTACCAATTTTCATCACAATGAATCCAACCAGCAATGCTTTAACTACACTAAAGCGACAGGCACACCTCCTCTTTGTACAGAATACATTTTTGATTCATTTGAATAAAAGTTTCTGGTAAAAGCACAACAGTGCAAAAGCTGGAATTGCAAGCCACTTCACCCTGACATATTTAAAATACATGCTCTTAAAACACACATGCATAGTTAGGGAACCAAATGCATGCCATTTTTTGTAAAAGAAATCTAGCAGAAATAAATCTACAGAGGTACCGGAGAAAGTCCAGCAAAGGGCAACAAAGATGATGATCTGGAGCATCTCACCAATAAAGTAAGTCTGAGAGAGCTTGGACTGCTCAGCCTGGAAAACAGAAGGCTGAGAGGGGATCTTATTAATGTGTATAAATACCTGAAGGGAGAGTGCAAAGGTCGAGCCACTACCCCCTGTCTTATTGCAACAGACACTACTAAAAAGTTTGTCCCCATCTTTTGTATAAGTCCCTTTTAAGTAATGAAAGTTAATACAAAGGAATTGATTTTTGCAAATGATGACTCAGAAAATGGAGATATATTGAACACATCTTATTTCACAAAGTATTTCTAGACACTTTGCAAACACACTCTTGTCACAATCTTATACAGAGCCAGCAGGCATCAACAGTCAACACCTACTTTCTGAGTACCTACTGATCAGATTAGAAAAGATAAGGTGATCCACTCTACAGTGTCCTTTCCAAACTAATCTAGTGTTACTTTGCTGGAATCACAATTCATTCAGAGCAAGTGAGGTATATAGGAACTAATTCAGTTATGCAAGTCAATGGGGAAGAGGCTTTGGGGGAGGAGGTATATATATTGGCTGTCATACCTG
>JANHGB010030134.1:0-35459 GCA_026283785.1 Coracopsis vasa
GATGAGAGTAGAGAAGCACTGGCACAGGCTGCTCAGAGAGATGGTAGATGCCCCATCCCTGAAAACATTCAAGGCTGAACAGCTCTTTTAGCAACCAGATCTTGTTGAAGATGTCCCTGTTCACTGCAGGGGAATTGAAGAAGATGGCCTTTAAAGGTCTTTTCCACCACAAAACATTCTATGACTCTATGATTCTATAGCAGAAGAACATGAAGGTGGGTTTGTATATTATCACTGGGCAAATAATGAGTATATAGGCTGCTGTGGCCACTTTGGAATCATTTACTTTTGTGCTAACCAAAGGGTAATGCATTTGTGCTTTCTGTCATAGAAAGCATGGGTGCAGGCTTGCACCTGAGCACCCTGCCACATAAAGGAATGGCCACCTTTAAGTCTGTCATCTGAGCTCCCCATGGAACACTCAGGAGCAGAAGGAGCTCAAATGCGTATCCCTGTAACCCTGACTGCGAAGCCAGCAAAACTGTGGAGCTGCAAAGTGAAGGTTATTCCCTGTGAATTGCACAGAAATATCAAGAACTTATGGGCCCACACCGCAACAAAATCTTTTTAAGGCTTACGACATAAAAAGGTGGTATCCCCAAAACCATTCCTTCATGAAACCTGGTGGCACCTGAAAATCTGACAGCATCACAGCCTCAAGCACCCGTGTTCCTGAGGCAACTAATGTATTTGCAGACATGCCCAGAAGTTTCTTAGTTTTAAGAGGTCTGAGCAGTTCAGCATCTATTTTGTACATGACTCCTGTTGGTATTCACAAAGTAGGCATCTGTCTTGCATGCAGGGAAGCCTAAGCTAGTAATTCAGGGGCAAAAGACCAAATGATACACAGAGAGAAGCGCAGCAAATAACCAGCAAAATCTACAGTGACAACTCACTGCCAGTCCCCTGTCAGTGGCCCTGCAGATCTTCTCTTTTGCAGGATATTGGCTGCCTGTGACATTTTTTCTTCATCCAGCATTCAAATTAGAGTGATCAGAGGCTGACCCGCAGAGTCTAGTTCGTCATGAATTTTTTCCTACTGATTACATAAATAATCACAGGAAGGAAAGTGCCTTTTACATTAATACACATTTGCCCAAGCTTTTGTTAGAACATAAGGAGAAGTATGTTGAGTGGTAAAGCCATGCTTGAATTGTTTTATTTATCTTGTGAGTCTAAAGGCCTGTCATCTGCAGTGACAAAGCTGTCTGTCTAACCTAAACTCATCTCCATTTTGTAACCTATTAATGCATTTGGAGTGCATGGGTAAACAGCAGTATTTAGCACTGATGTTCTTCATGATAACTCGTTTCTCTTGGTTCAGGGAGACTCTGTACGTTTTGTACCCTTTCTTTGTTTTTGTTAGGGATTAATGGCAGAATCATGGGCAACTTCAAGGGATTAGGATGGGATTCAAGGGATTAGGATAGGATTCTTTGTCAAGCAACAGAAATGTGCAAAACCAAAGAAACAGGCAACCTGCCATGCAATGCAAAACTAGAGGTCGAGTAAAAAACAGATCTGGAATTGCCTAGAAGAATCTGATGAAGAGACCCAGAATACCCATTACAAGGGTAATGTTATTGGCTTCTTGCATTCAAGAAAATACAGAGACTGTACTGTAAGGTCAGAATGATGGAAAAATCTGCCTTTGGGTGACCCATCTCACCTTCAAGGAAAGATGGGCCAATGCAGCATAGACATTTCTTCATCTCAGTTAGTGAAATTTCTGAGATTAACTCTCCAGATTTCATTCTAATGACATGACTTTCCAACAGATGATTGAAGGTCATAGGAAAGAAGACTGAAGCCTCTGTGTTTGGTTGTGCAGCTGGGGTAGCAAGTAGAGAAAATGAGTCACAAGCTTTAATATTAAACATAGATGTCTTTACAGTTCCCAGAAATTAGTCTCTGTACCTAGGCTCTGCAGCCACTCAGCCAGCTGGCACAAGAGCCCAAGACACCTTTTGAGCACTCTTTCATGTCACAGGGGCAGAAGTTTCCTCTGTTCCTTTCTCTTCTGGCACAGTTACGGAGCCTGCTTGTGGCTGGCCAGAGTCTCTTCAAGCTTCAGATCTATGTTCAGCATCACAGCTGGGTCCTGCTGCTACCAGAGCTAATTAGAGTCCTGCAGGTCACTGCCTTCATGAAGATGTTTTTGTTGTTCTGGTACTGAGTACCCTGTTCTTTTGCTACTGGCAGTTATCCTTCTTTCAGAACAGAGCCCTAAAACTCCAAGACGCTAGTGAAGACAGTCTCTCAGTACAATAATTAGGCTCAAACACAGAAGGAAAGCAGTCCATTTTCTCCTGCCACAGCTAGCATCAGTTCTTAGCTCCTCTCTCTCTCTCATTCTAGACTGCTTTGTGGTACGTGCAATGGTAGCATTCTATAATTAGGGCATTTGAGTTTAGTTTGTTGCATCCTCTGTTGCATCCTCTGGCTTGTGGGGTGGACCACAGAGAGGAATGATATCTACTCACCTCTAAGGGTGATGTTTCACAGGCAGATGGGGCAAGCTCACAGCTCACTGATCTGCAGGGCAGCCCCCATCCCTGGGCATCTCCCTGCTGTTGACAGCACTGCCCCATCGTGTCACTCACATTGGCTCAGCTAGGAATACAGTGAAGCAAATCAGCTCAATGATCTAAACTTTCTTTTTTTTCCCCCACATCTTCCTTTTTTTCTTCACATGAATATTTTTTCTGTTTAATGGTACAGACTGGATACTAAAAGGTCCAAAGAGCTGAGTGAATGCAAGGGAAACAGTTAGACCATAGGATTTGCAGTGAGGATGTTACACATTTTAGACTGCAAGCTGTAAGGCTGAGCTGTCTCTCAAAACCTTATCCTAAGAAGTACCCAGGCTATCACTCACCGGAGGCTCACAAAGGAAAATAGACTCCGGTCTTAACATCTTCCTGAAAACGTTTAATATTAAAAACCATCATGCATTAAGCAAAGATCCAGCCCAAAAGGGAGATGTTGAACCCTTCCATACAGTATTTGTGATATTCTGTAAAGGGTGCTAGACTTACTTGCATATCTTACGGCAAGAAAATGAACACTGACTATTGCATTCTGAGCACAGGTAAAATCAGCCACAGACTAGCAAGGAAAGAGAAGCTCTCTATTTTCTGTGTAAATTGTGGAGCCTTTAGATACACAGTGGATGTACAAGGAGGAAATGTTACAGCAACATCAAAACAAGAGAGATGATACTTTCTTCTGCAGGCATATGAATTAGTCTGATGACAACACGATTATCTGGTTATGTAAGGAATAAATCCCATTCTCAAAGAGGCAAATGTGAAATGCTGTTTTGCTGATTGGCTTCAGTGATACTTATCAAGAGTTATATCAGGCAACATCAAGAATTAGGCCCTTTGTGCTTAATTTTCAGGAAAGGTAAAAACCTTTTTGAATAACCAAAATATGTGAGTGTGGATTGCCTATTGCTGGAGCCTCTGGGACTATATTCACTGCAGTGCTGGAAGTGTCTAACTGCTGCCCTGTGTGCTAACTTCCAAAACAACTGTCCTACAGACCTCTTCAGATACCTAAATTACATAGATACCAGAGCTCTCCCTCCTTTGCAGAAATCCCCATGGCACCAGAATTTCAGCTACTGCTGCTCCCTATCTCAGGCTCACAAATCAAACGTTCCCCTGTTTGCTGTGCTCATGGGACCTGAGCTATTCCATGCTGCAGTAAAGACATAAATATTCATTAAGTCTAAGGGAACAAGAAGCTGTAAAGAGTTGATTCTGCAGCTTTCGGGGGTTGGATCCTTACCTGCACTGGGGGTAGGGCAGGGCTAGGTCCCTTAGTCTGTAAATACTGAATTCCAAATGCAAAGGAAAAGGCTCCTGTGAAATAGGAAATAACTGATGGGATTGACAGAGACAGCTGCATTCTATCTTGCACAGTACCACAATGGTGGAAAATCTCCAGAAAGAGGGGAGATCTGGCTGTGAGTTTCTGTCCCTAAAAGGACAGAGCAGGGATTTGATCTCAAGGACTATCGGAAGAAGTGGTAAAATGGTGTGTAGTGGGGAGGAGTGTTTGGCTGCATTTTGTGCAAAGACGCAGGGAGCTGGAGGGAAAGCAGGCTCCCAGTATGGCTGTAGGAGCCCCTCCTCTGGGAAAGGGAGAAAACTTATCATTGAAACTGATTTGATGTCAAGTCACCAAATTGCAAGGGAAGGTCTATCTGTGTGAGTCAAGTGCCATGGCACCTGGCAAACTTTACCAGCAGAAACTCCAGAAATTAAAGTATTAAATGTTTCCTGTAAGGGGAGAGGAGAGAGTTAGAAAATTTACATTCGGACTTACAACATAAAATGGCTGTTAGTATCCTGAGCCGTCCTTGTAAATCCAGCCCCAAGGCTGTTGCTCATTTTTTATTCCAAGTTAGTGTTTTTAACCACTTGCTCCTTCTCTCCACGATTTTCTAAAAATAGTAGGAATAATAACACACGGGGGAAAAAAAACACAAGATCCAAAGACCAAATCGGGCAGACCCAGCAGCACACAAATGATCACTCTCTCCCCTGACTGTATGGCAGGCTGTTATCAATGTCAGCCTAATTCCCCCTCTCTGCTCTTGTGATATCAGCTAAACAAAAGGGGCCAAGCAAATCCCTGGTGTCACCCTGAGGAAGCTGCGTGAGCCACCTCAGGCATGGCTTTGCCCAGTGCATTTACCAGTGCAGTACATCATGTGCTAATGTATGGGCATCTCCCTGAGTGGATCTGCACCCGGTCTGTGGTCTAGACCAAGTATCTGTCTGTCACTGCATTTCTCTACTTGTCTGCTGGGCTCCTATGAAATATATTCTTGCCTCTTTTGCTTAACCTTTGTCTTCCAGTTTTTGTCTGCCTTGTGAGTTCTGCCTAATTAGGAAACTTTCGAATTCCCTTGTGGCCTTGAGTTTTCTCATGCAGAATTTGGAATTAGTGCATTTTTCTGGCTAGTTTTCAGGGCTGTGTTCATGCTTTTTAAGCGCTAAAATAACAATTAACAATACTTTGCACTGCCATACATTCATTTTTTTCCCCTCTGGGGATCTCAAAGTACTTTATAAGTGGCTGTTAATTAAGATTCAACATTATAAGGGGAGGAATGTATAGGGACACATTTCTTTTCCACTATAGATATGCAGCCATCTCTGGGATGGATAGTAATAACTGGTTTAAGAGAGTTAATGCAATATATCGAGTACCAGACAGCAGTTTTTAGGCTGGAAAGTAAAAGCAATACAATACCCAGTTGAATGGGCAAAGAGGATTCACAGAATCAGAATGAAATTACACAAACGAATTTTAACTGTGACGCCAGGGTCAGTTCTTCTCCCACCCGAGGCCAAAAACACAGTTTCACAGCTTGCACAGAAGCAACTATCCCTGATAACTGACTTAAACAGAGCACTTCGGCCTTGCTGCTCCCCAAGCATCTTGCTGGGACTCGGGCTTGGTCCTAAATCAAGAGGAAATAGTGCCATCTACTGAACCATTAGCCCCACCAACCACCAGTGCTGGGGGGTGATTTCACAGCCAGAGCCAGTAGTGATACCCATGCCCAGCATGTTTTCTAAGTGGTGTATATACAACACATATGCAGAGAGAGAGACAGACAGCAGAACAGTCAGTATGCCAGAAAAGATTCAAACTTGGGTTTGTGTAATTATACCACTTTTTTATTATGCTGGCAAGAAAAGACCTGAGCATGGACTGAAGCACCAGCTGGAAGCTGTGTATTTCAAGGCTTCACGGTAGCTAGCAGTCATGTCTTGTCTTTGCTCCCATAGTCTCCAGAATATTAATGAAGGAAAGGGTGTTTATTATTTTCAACACTTCTTCTCCCTACAAGGATAGTATTAATGATGTAAGGAAGTAAACAATTCACGGAGACACAGAGCTCTAAGTTATTAATTTCCGAGAATCTATCCTCACACAATCTAGGAACTGGAACATTGGAGAATGGTGTGCATAATATGAACACAAACTACACTGTGGCTTAAAAAAGTCAGACATTAGTCCAGTTCATCAAAAATGCTCCTTTTCAACAGTCGTGTATTTGAACATTGACAACTAAATACACTCAGGTTTAGCCTGAATCTTGCCCAGGCTCTTTGCTGCAGTTGCTGTTGCTGGTGGCATGGTTGGAGCTGCCAATCCTAAAGCAACCCAAGACTAGCCAAACAGGCACCTACACCCTGCCTCAGTTTCCAGATGAGTCAAGACTTCTTCTGATACCACTATTGCTGTTAAGGCTGCAGCATGCTGACGCATCTTTAGTGTTACAGTTTAGCATCGCAGGGTAAAAACCAGAAGAAAGCCATGGCAAAACCCAGCACTGCTCTTGCATGCTCGATGAGTGCCTGGCTGCTGGCTGCTGCTCAGGTCCCTCCTGCTTGCTGTCTCTTCCCTGTGGCTCTTGACAGCCTGGCTGTACCACGGCTTGGCTTGAAAAGAGGAGCTGGAAACTGCTTTCGTCCAGGATACAGGGTGGTTTGCTGATCAAAGCACTCTGGAAATCTGGGAAATGGGAGAACATTTCTACTTCCATTAGAGAAAAGGTGAGAGTTAGATATTCCCAGTCCTAAATCAGTCCTCTAACTACTGCAAATAGCTCAAACCATAAGAAATGGCACATCCAGTTCTAGGCTCCTGCCTTTAGAGAAGGGTGATGAAACAGATTTCAAAGGCATGAAAAGAACTAACATTTCCAGTGGTTCCTGTCTACATTCCTTACACCTCACAAGTAAGGAAGACAGGAGCAACCTCTGCAAGACTTTATAGCTGCTTATGCCTTTGCATTGTCTAGCAAAGAGATTTAGGTAGCTGTACGCATCTCTTTTTCCTTCTTCCGAGGCACCCAAAATTTCAGCCATGCAGGCAAATTAGACCAACTGGTTTAGGCCACTGGCAGTAGTCCTCATTACCCCTTTGTGGTAACTCATTAGGTCTTTCTGTGCAGTGCCAGGCAGATCACCCTCAGTGCTCTGCAAAATCCAGGCAGAATGGTGCATTTCAGGATCAGCTCTCAGCAGAGAGTTGAGTTTGTTAAAAGCATACCACCAGCTCAAGGCTGATGCTTACTACAGGTGAAATTAATTCTGCAAAGAGAAGCTTTAGAAGAAGAGTATAGGGAAAGCTGGGACACATCAGTGTGGGGCAAGACTGCTTTTCTAAGTTCTCTCTGCGCTACCGGACTATCTGCCCGAACATTTTGTGAGTTGAATGGGAGATGCTTGATCAGGTGAAAGAGGGAAGGGACAGGCCTGGGAAGGAGAACTGGACTTGCTTCTCTAGTTGCTGCTGAGGAAGAGTAGAGGTGGGAGCTGCCCCCAGAATAGTAATTGTTGTCTCCTACAGTGTCTGCCAGCAGCTGTCCAGGTAGAGACTGGCCACACTGGGAACTGAGGCAGCACTATCCCGCATACCTCGTCCAAGCAAGGCAATCTGCCAGCCCCTGCTAGTGCAGGGAACCCCCAGCTGTGCCTGTCTGTAAAGGCAGCCCTGGAGGAATGAGGACAGAGCACAGCCAGGACAGAGATTTCTATCCTGGTGGACAATTTTTCCCAAAAACTCTTTGCTGCTGCAGAGGTTCATCGGGCTGGAGTCTGATGGAGACATGGGACCTTCCTGAGGAAGCTCCACTGCACACCGTGGCAGGTATCCTTTTCAACAACCACTGTGTGAGCTCGCGTTATCGACCTGCTGGGAAAGAAATTCAATTTTTCTGAAAGAGAATGGCTGGTTTCATTTTCTTATATATGAATCCACATTTGATTGCAAGCTGTTTGAACACGGTACTGAGCACAGAGGCCCTAATCCTCACCAAAGCCCCTGGGTGTGCCTTCACTACAGGAACAAATAAAAACAGTGATTGCATTAGGTATCCATTCATAAAACCCAGGTACCGTCTAAGGATGCTGCTTCTTACTGTCCCCCTGTAGTGCATTACCTTCCAAAACAAAAATAATTTCAAATAATAATTTAAGTTTCAGGTTGCTCAAAGCCAAACACTCTTAAGGGTGGGCTGTCAACTTTCTAGCACCAATTAATGTATTGATAAAGCTTCTGGAGTAGTGACATTAACAGCATCTTCTTACAAAGATACCTGCAGGTAATATCAACCCAATTACTATTGAATCTGAAGTGGGGGAACTGGTGAGCCTGCTTTAACAGAATTACAATAGAATTACCAAGATACATTGAATTATTTCTACCAATATGGAAACTTATCTAAGAGCAAAGTGCTGAGTGAGACATATTTGTCTTTGTTGAGCAAAGCTGAAGCACACATGTTCCCCAGGCCATTCTGGCCCGTGTTGGTGATATATTCAGAGCTTTGTATGTTTCAAGTACATACATCCTTAAGCATGTTCCCTCTGCTGTCCTTACTGATTTTGATTAAAGGAACAGATCCTTAGAGCAATGAGATAACCACCAACAGAAAGAGGTTTTATATCTGAAGTAGCACAGCCAGGAAAGAAGCTTAGCACCAAGGTGGGCCATCTAAAGAAGATGCTTTTACCAAGGCATGGCCTGGCACAGGCCATTCATCCACTTTCATTCCTGTAGCAAAACCCAGTGGCCAAAACAATGTTTAATGTCCTCTGAACTTACCCCAGCCAATTCAGAGATGTTATATTTGGGGTGAGGAGAAGGAGGAATGTGATCTCACAGGAACAGCCACAGGGCATTTCAGTGTAAACAAAAAGAAAGGATGCTTGATGAGAGAAAGTTGAGGTATGTCCATCCTACCCCTATGTGGCAAAAGCTTTCACTCTTTCAAAATTTGAGTATATCCTTTAAACAGGTATATTAAAATCCTAATGTGCTGCAGCCATGCTCTGTCACTTTTTCACTTAATCCACGTACATATACACGTGTATGTATGTACATATACAAATATCTAATTTTTATTATTAAGTGACCCATTCAAAAAACAAAGGAGCAAACAACACACAGGGTGAACAGCCCTACTCAGAGATATTGCTTTCACTGTTTCTCTTGCTTTGGTCAACTGTTATATTGTGCAGTGATATAGAATCATATAAGAGTTAGGGTTGGAAAGGACCTTAAGATCATCTAGTTCCAACCCCCCTGCCATGGGCAGGGACACCTCACACTAAACCATGTCACCCAAGGCTCTCTCCAACTCTGCCTTCAACACCACCAGGGATAGAGCATTCACAACTTCCTTGGGCAACCCATTCCAGTGCCTCACCACCCACACAATAAAGAACATCTTCATTGTATCTAATCTAAACTTCCCTGTTGAAGTTGGAACACATTACCGCATGTCCTATCACTACAGTCCCTAATGAAGAGTCCCTCCCCAGCATCCCTATAGGCCCCCTTCAGATATCTTCTCACTGTCTTCTCTTAACTATCCTTCATTCTATTAAACAAGCATCAGCTGCAAATAATGCATGTTTAATTATGCAGTGTTGGTGGCTGATACTGTATCAGCATCAGCTTTTCTTTTGATATTTTGGCAGCACACAAATGAAATTGCTATAATATGTTGAAATAGCCTCTATTAGAGTAATGGTCATGAATCCATCGCATGCACAGTAGCCTCACCTCTGCCTGTAGAAGGCCAGAAGGGATGGTGAAAAGGAGCAGCTCCCATCCCAAATGAGCTTCCAGATGCCCTTGCTTGATATGGATCTGATAGCAGGAGGCTAGCAAATGGTTGCCAGGTGACCCTGGAGATAGACGGGAAGCACTCTCATGCGACACAAAACAATCATTTTCAAAATAAAGCAAAAATTCTCTGGGTTTTGTCATCATTATTATTTGTAATCACTTCTGAGGATGGAGAAGGCTTGTCAGACCAGATGGGACCAGCATATATAATGAATGACACAGTACGCTGCACAGGAACCAGAGGTAGCTGAGAGCAGAAAGGCTCCATGACTGTCACTACTGCATTAGTGGCAAACAGATACACAGGGAAGATGCAGCCATTTTAACAAAGACATTGCAAAGATGCCATACAATGGACAGAATTTTTCACCTGCAAACACAAAAAACCTGGCATAATCTGGTACAGCAATCACTGGAGCCACTCTTCATCTGTGCCATGGTAGAGTTGGTCTGGTCCTCCAAGGGTTTAGGATCTTCTTGAGTGTGGGTTTGTGTGGCATGTTTGCCACAGAGTCTGTAATTACAACCAGAATAATTTATTTTATGTTGAACAGATCTAAGTGTAAAGGTAAAAACCTTTGTGAGATGGGGTTTATTTTGCTAGATGCTTTACTTTGCTTTATTGTCTTTATTGCCTTTTCCATCTACATACTGTCTGTGCAGAAGTGGTACATTTTCCTGCTATTAAGCAATAGCTAAATCAGATCTATAAGCCATGTCCCCATTTCAGAGGCTGCAAAACACCTCAGGATGGCCCTGTGCTTCAGCCTTTCCCTTGACAACTTCCCATCATTTGCCAGCATCTAGGCAGAAAAGCCCTGTATCAATTCCTAGGCTAGATGACAGTGGACCCAAAGGATGGTTTGGAAGCAGCTAGATGGGACAAGATTTTTACAGTGAATTGGTCAAGCTGTTCCAAGCAGATTTGTTTTCATGCTAATTTACAGGAGTACTGCTTGAAGACACTGCATTTGCTCAGAATGAGTCTATAAAGAGGATTTAGCCCTTAACATGCCAGATGCAGTTCTCCTTCTACACCCATCCAAAATACTTTAAACAGGTTGGACAAAATGGGTCTCAAGCCAGTACTGGCCCTGCTTGAAGTGGAAGTTTGGACTAGGTGGTCTCCCAAGTCCCTTTTTAGTGTGAATGATGCAGGGACGATGCAGTGATGAGGAAGAAACAAGCACTGTGAAGCCTGTTCAGAGGTCTTGAAGCATCATATTGCCCAAACTGCCAGTAAAGACACTCTTCTTTGCCATCTTTGTACAGTGACTACTAACCGAATGAGTTAAGAGCTTAAAACACCTTTGTGGTGCAGAAGCAGTTCCCTCCATAAACACAGCTGAGTCACACAGGCCAGAGACAGCTTTCCACTAACGAAGGACTGGCACAAAAGCTCAATAATGAAGAGAAGCTTATGCTGCTGCTGCCTTTACTCCAGGACTTGTTTTATTCTTGCAGGCTCTCAGGCAGTCACCATTCATGCACAGGTGCAACCATAAAGGGGCCAAATGTGGAAGGCAGGGTGTGACTAAGCCCAAAAATGAGCGACACAAATGCATTATTCATGCAGGAAACTTACAATGCTCCACAATTCCTTTCTCCAGAGCAGATCATTCCGCTATCAACATCAGCTACATGATTCTTTATTTCTGACACCTGCCTTTGCTGCTTTTCTACCTCAGAAGTGAGGTGACCTGGATATTCACATGTAATATTTGCTCAAACGATATTTCCCAGCAATGCTGGGTAACTTCCTGGGACTTTAAGGGAGTAACAATGACACAAGTGGTGACCGGGTCCAGCCATCTTATGGTGTCTGTCCCTCCGAGCACAGGATTCAGAGCATTGCCAGGAACTTTGCTAGGGAAATGTATTAGAGGAAAAGAAAAGTAGAAAAAAGTGAGAAGAAGAGGAGACCAGAGAAAACAAAAAGGGAAGGTGAAGATGGGAAGAGAGAGGAACTCCAAATTAACATACAAAAAAAGGTGGAAGCTTGACTTCGGTGTTGAAAATAAAAGGAGTTTTAACAGTTAAAAGGTTTTAAAAGGTCATTATGCATTTAGCAGCAAAAGAGCAATATGAATTTCTAAGCAGCAACATCTGGAAGATCAAAAGAAATCATACTTCAATCAACATGAAAATCTCTGCTTATTACACACAATCATATTTAGTTATTAATAGACACCAGCTAGACACTGACATTTTACACATTTCATCCTATGATGCGCCAGGGACACTTCTGGCATTTAGTTTATCATTTTCATCAGTGTCATGGAAAGAGTGACCGATATGACCCCAAAAACTCTCACACTGTCAGTCATCGTAAGTGAATTTATCAACACATATGAAATCGGAACCCACATGAGAGTTTTAACTGTTTGCATACTAAATTACTTCATTCTTCACGCTTCAAAAAAAAAATCAGTTTTGCATAATAAATAATGATAAGGGCCAGCAGACAATTATATAGGTAGAAACAGTATGCAAAATACTTAGAATTCAAATTTGCTGTCTGAATATATCCAGAAGTTGCTTAAGTAATCAGCTCGCCGGCTGTATTACCCATTGTTAGAGCTTAATACAAAAGCTCTTCAGCTTATATTAAAAGCAGCCCAACTTAAACTGCAGTTGGCACATGTCCTATTAGTATTTTCCTTTTGTTAGACATCTTCCAACTGATTCAGATGTGCAATTAGATCCATATTAAAATTAAATGGTCTGCTGTTTTAATTCAGGTCTTTGGTAGGAAAGAGCCAGTCCAAAAATAATGTTGACTCCATGAGCACAAAAGAAGAGTGTTGTAAGCCAGCAGCCCCAGCCTGACCCTCTACATTGCAATGTCAGATGGAAGGCTCTTAGCTGAGAATAGGTTGCTAAACTGGCATATTCGATTTCATGACTGATTTTTGTGTGTAATAATTGCATTAAAAATATAATGAGAGTGGGTTTATTTCTAGTTTTACCAATCACTATGGCAAACATGCTGAGATGCTTCAGACAGAAATGTGATTTTACTTCTAATGACAATTATTTTTGGACTGAATTGTAATTTAGTTCATTAATTAGATCTGTCACTGCATTTTCTAACTCGGTTATTACATCCTTTGATGATTTTACCAGAATTATACTTCTATTTCTTGCCACTTTGCATTCTACTCTTTAATAATTCTTCAGACAAATATGCTAGGCAGTTGATTACATTTTGTGGCAGCAGTAATGTAAACCCTCTCCTGTGTTACATTGATTCAGAAATCATGCTGATCACTGAACCAACAAGCTAAGCCAATACTGCTCTGAATGAGTGAACTGTTCAGAGGAATTCAGCCAGGGACAGACTGTGGACATGCTTTTTTAGTTATTTAATGGATATAAACAGCTACAAGCAATCATAAATGAAAACAAGCTTTTTAAAAAAACCCACCTTGAATGTTCTAAAATCCATTTAGTTATTAGCAAAATGAGATCTTATCAGCTAAATGATTTCAGCAGGTTGCCATGGGATTATTACATATTAATGAGCTGGCAGATTTTTCAAGATCTTGCCATTTTGACAACTTTAAAAATTAGACTGGTTTTATGTGAGTTCTGGATTTTGTTGACTGAGAGCTGTGGATATAGTTAGAAATTCACTTCTGAAATACAGACAACATGATCAAAATAGTCACGTCCAAAAAATCTCCAGCACTTCCAAGCTACTGATTCCTCCAACCCTTGCTGTGTACCCAGACATCTGCCAGTCAGGTGCTGTGTGACGTGGATTACAGCACAAAATCCTGATTCTGAAAATACCCACCACTAAACATAGCTGTTATGGCAGTAAGCAAGCTCACTAGGCTACGCTAGGTTGTAATTTCACTGTCTGCCCTGAACAGGCAACAGCTCGTAGCTGCCTTGCAGCAGGGCAGAGCAGGCAATGATCAGTTTCCCTCCTCTCTCTGCTTACTCAAAGAAGAAGCATTTGCTGGGCTGCTTTTCCTGGAATCAAACTGCTTCTTTTCTCTCTCTCTTGTTAGAGAGGGATCACAAATTACCTGATTATGCCTGCCATCTTCTGATCCTGCTTGGACCCTTCCCTAAGAAAATGTATTTGATTGATAGAAGATTTTTATTAAACATATTCAGTGAGATTTTTAATGCCAGCTTAAGAGCATATTCATGTTTATTGTGGTGTTGATTTTTTTTCAGAGTAACTGTGCAGTGTTTTAGGAAGGTATCCTGTGATCCAGCATTCGGCCATTTGGCTTTGTAGTTGCTATGTATTTCCTAGTAGTGCACTACAAGACTTCCAGGACACAGGGACCAGCTAATCACTTCTCAGTAGTCTTTCTTCTGCATTTCATTTAATTCATCCAAGTGGGCTTAATTTTCAATCCACTAACCAACAGCACAGGGTAAAAATATTTGTAATTATAATAGTTAATTTGTAATTATTTCTTAACCTCCGTGGATTTCTTTTCTGGAAGTGGATGCTTTCTTGAAACATTGGGCTGCAAAACAGAAATGGATAATTGCTTTAAAAGGCTCTATAAGACCTGGAAAACAGAACGATGCTGATGTACCAGTCTAGTGCTCAGAAAGGCCTTGCTGGGATAGGAGGGAAACACTGAATGAACACATCCCCATGAGGAAGCTGTGTATTTTCCCATAATCCAGGCACTGAAACTGAGCAATAATTCTCTTTGTTTAAATCCTATCCCATATGTTTTTCAATCATAAAAATTCACTTCCAAATAACTAGACTTTATAATACTAGATTTGAATCTGAATTGTTAAAAAATCCAAGAATCTGACTAAAAATAGCCAAGAATTCCTTATAATGGTGTTTTCCAGACTGAGGCATGCACCCCAAGCAGGAAGTGTTGGTGGGGATGAGCTCATGGGCTTGGAAGTGGAGTTGCAAGAGATGATGTCTGGGAATTTCTGCCTTATCGTCTCCACAGACTTTTGTAATGTTGTCATAGTTTAATTTTGGCAATTTACTTCGTCTACTACAAATCGAGTTAAAAAAACTAAGAGAGAGCTTACACTTGGTCTTTTTAAATCAGGGTTTTCTCACCCTGATAAACACTCCGCGTGAAATACTGATACTTTAATGTCTACTGTGCTCTGTGGAGAGGCGAGAGAGAGTGAAAGGACAAGAGTGGTTAAACAAGCAAGACAGAGGAAGTTAAAGTACATGGACATGTGGGAAAGGTGCGGCATTTGGCCAATTATTGCAAAATCAAACACTGAACAAAACCAAGCTGTTACAAGTATAAAGCTGTAGGAGCACCATCTGAGCAGGGCAGGACTGGTGTGGGCTTGAAGGGAAACAGCAGAAAAAAGAAAAGTAGCTATTTATACCTATTTAAAACTTTGTAAGATCAGGTGCATCTACTTTAGGTAGAGGGGGCAGTAAGAGAGCACCTTTGTGTTGCAGTAATGCCACCCCTGTTCCTTGGATGTATTAGAGTGCTGTCCCTAGTCCCCACAAGGATTTGCCAACCACATTCTCTGGCCCAGACACTGGTAGGTCACAGCAGAGCACTAATTCAGGGAGGACTGGACATTCTCCTGGGAGAGAAAAAAATCCCTGAAAAATCCTGGGGCATAGCATCCCTAGTGGGTCAGTAACTGAGTGGAAGAGGGAAAGAGGAGGAAAGGAGCAAGAGGTGTGTCAGGCAAGCAGAAAAGCAAAGGGGGGAATGTACTTGCCTCTCAGCATGAAAACTGCTCTGTGACATCTGGTCAGGATGCTTGTAGAGCAGTAGGGTTCATACAGGTAAAAGCAACAATCCAGACTGATGGAGGCCTGAAGCAAGGAAAGGTGGGCTAGCTGTGGGAGGACTGTCAGAAGAGATGTAGTCATTCTGAAATAGAGATGCCTCCACACAAAACTTGTACCAGTGCAACTCATTCCAAAACAGAGTCATACTGCTTCCAAAGTGGTTTAATTAAAGCAGAATCAAAATGTCAGCTTAAAAAAAAAGAAAAAGGAAAAGAAAAGAAAAGAACTTTTGTATAAGGACACAAGGAAGCTGATGCTAAAAAAACAAAAGTTGTTGGGGAGGGGAAAAAAAATCCCAACATTTCCATGTTGCCAAAGACCTTTCTCACTGGAGAAAATTTCAGTTGAATAGTTGCCACTGCTGGCAGCTGGAGTTGCAAACTGAGCAGGGGAGCAGCAGGGTTCTCATTCTCTTGCCTTGCTGACTGAGGACTCTGACAATTCAGCTCATTATTTTCAAAGGCGTAGCTCAAAGCAGTAGGCCCAGCGCTTGCTGGGCCCACATTAGTCCATTTACAGCATTTGTACCAGCCAGTGAACGGGATTCTGGCAGGGACTGAGATAAAAACCATTTCGGAAAGGAGGTTTGGCGAACAGCAGCGCTGAAAAGCACTTCTGTTTTGGCTGCATGGGGGGAATTCAACGATAAATCCAGCACAAGGCTTCACAAGGCTGTGGTTATAGGGGCACAGTGCAACGGGTGGAAGGAAAGAATTTTACCCCAAGAGAAGCCATAGGTGTCCTTCTTCCACTGAACGTCAGCAGCACATTTAGGGACACCCCTGTGCTTTTTGGAAGGGGGATTGAGGAAACCAAACTTGTGATTGCTGCTTCTGCCTCAGACCAGCTTGGGCACCTGAGCAGTTCCTTAGCTGCAAAGAAGCACCTGCCTTTATTTGCCCTCATGCAATTAAAGACAACAGTCCCAGCAGCAGTTCAGGAGCTGGTTTTTGAAATGGCATCTCAGCGACAGACTGGGCCAAGTCAGCTCATGACAATAAGAAACTCAGGAAACCTGCAACAAAGGCGCTTATTTTTGTTACAGGTTGTTACAGATATTCTAGTTTCCAAACAACAGTAAATAAAGCTTAGTAAAATTTCTTCTAACTGAGAAATTTCACTGTGGAGCAAGTTTTCAAGCCTAAGTTTTAAACCCAATGAATTAACAATGCTACAATGGAAATGATAGAAAAATCCATACTAGAATAGTGCTATTGGGAATGTCTAATTCTGGTAGATGTTCTTCCCTTTGTGTTATTATAGTTCCATTCTTTCCAAGCTAGAAATAAATACATTAAGTTAAACAGAATGAAAATGCCCACCTAATTGTGCAGACGCATAGTTAATTAATCACTTAATTTAACCTACTTAGCTTCAATAGGAAAGAAATGCAATCTGACAGTCAAGGCAGCAAAATTTTTCCATTCACTCCAGTGTTTGAAAACATCTACCTTTTTTAAACAGCGCCTGCATTCAATGGATTAATGCTAATGGTTTTGCTTAATTTGGTTTTAGAAAGGTTGTGTAACATTTAATAGGTAAAGCATGCTGCCTGGGTAACAATAACGGTGCCATTATGTGTCTGGTAAGTATTAACAAATTTTATTAAAAATAAATATATATGTATTTGTGGATAGATAGAGAGCTGAGAAAATTTGCTTTGGGCTCAAACTTGATCAGAAATTTGACTCCAGAGTACACAATGCTACGAAACATTGAATTGTGCAGTTCGTTATATTTTAAATCTAAGATTCCCATGTTAATGGCTCTTTGGTACACATTAACATAATGCAGCATTAAACAAGCTATGCTACACTGCCTCCACAATGCGTTTCTGTCCATCAGTGGGGAACTGGGCACTGGGGACCTGATCTGTAGCTCTGTGCAGCCAAAGGCTGATCTGCTTGTTTTCCCTTGCTTTCCAGTCACCTACCTAACAAGGTGGCAACTGTGCCCCAATGAAAAGCACCAGGTTGTGCTGGGCTTGCTGCATCTCTTGCTGGACACACTGAATTTACCAATCCAAATATTGCCAAGAATGGCAGCAGGCACATCTTCTCTGACAGCTGTGTCTTTCTCACCACAAATGGTAACTACTGACCTCAACACCTAATACACCATAGGCAGCAGTGGCAGATCTGCTCTGCAAGGTATGTGGACCATGACCGTTACACAACACACTACAACCCTGCTTGTTTTGGCTGCACTTGAAAGTGGTCCTGTTTGAGGGAACTAAAAAAAGGCTGGGATCCACATATTTAGCACAAACAGCACACAAGCCTAAAGCTGCAGACGCACGTGTCACATAATGGTGGTTTCCAAAACAGAAGAAAATGAGAGATACTGGGGACTATTAAAAGGGTTACTAACAAAATCCCACACCGTATATTCACGAAAGGCTTTTGGGAAGGACTTAAGGAAAATTCCCAAGCAAAGCTCAATGCAATTACTGATATGCTCAACATAAGTATGTGCTTATATCTTGGACTGGGTCCAAAGCTGTAAAGGAATAATATCCATAATAATGCTGACTGCATGCTTCTCCATAAGCTATTCTTGAGGACAAAACTGCCATGGCACAATGTTCTTGTTGTTTACAGATATACCCTCACACATTCATAAATACACATATAAACACACACGCATACATGTATGTATGCTATATATATATGTGCATGTATAAGTGTATGGCATCTACCATCTAAAGATCATAAGATGTTTTCAATGTGACATTCGTGACTTAGACTGTCTACCCTGAGCTCTCTCTACAGATAATGGATTTTTATCTCCCTAGTAGCTCTGGAAAAATGTCATTGAAATAACTGTGTTCATTCCAAACTGGTTTGTTAGTTATCAGCAAACAGAGAAATAATATTTTCTAAATGACTGTATCAGGTAAAACAAAATGCTTCATGACCACAATAATTTATTTTCCTTTTGATGTTAAGAATTTAAAACTTATTTGAGATAAATTTTCTTGTCATTTCTAGCTGAATTGTACTTTCCAAAAAATATAAAATATAGCACCCTGACAATATTAAAAAGAAACATACTTCCTATGAAATTAGAAATATATAAATACATCTCAGTGAGATAAAATTTGTTTTGAATTAAATGTTTATTATCATGGAATCTTCCTGTTTCACCAGAAATTTTACATAAAATAGTTCATCCAGTTCTGTCTTTTGGGCTCAGCACCTGATTCCTGTTGCAATTTTGAAACTGTACACAGATTAGAAGTTAAAGATATGCCCCTAATCCCCCAGTCCTTTTTTGTGCAATTATATATTTGGTGTTGTTGGGGTACACTAGGAGACAGTAGGGCGGGGAATACATATGTAATACGTGGTACTTGGGCTACATTAATGCTGGGAAATGAAATATTTATTTTGGCAGTGAATGTACTAACGGTAGGAAAAAAAGTGAAAGGAAAGTCCTTACTTGTCCACAGCATAGCAAATTATTTTGCTGAATGTGCTTCTGACATGCATCATGGCCAACAAGTCCCTGCAGGTTTTCTCCATCCATCCTTGCCATCATTCAGAAGACAGCTGAGCAAGCCCAGCAGCTGAGCATGTCCTGCCTCTGTCCAGGCTGTGGCAGAGAGGCTGTTGCCTGCATGCTGCCACACCAGTGCAGGGCAGGAAGTGATAACCAGATGTGGCACAGCATTCCCTGGGATGCTGTTCCTGCATCTGGCTCTTCTACCTTCACTGAGCAGCAAGATAAAAGAGAAGGGTAGAAAAGGAAGAAGCTCAAAACCAAGATCCACTGCTGTGACTACTATGAACTACAAAAAGATGTTTGTCTCCTGCCTCACACACACTGATGTCACTTTTATTGGGCACATCCTTCTCCTAGGGCAAAAACTGGAGTTAGACCTGGCATTGCTGAGGTCTCCAGCTGCCTGTGGACAACAGAGTCTAACAGTTCCATGTCCAGGGAGCTGAGAAAGAAACTGACCTTCAGGAGCTAGAAACAGGTGGAGGAAATCAAAGAAAGCCTAAAAATGGTTATTGCCAAAATGCATAGCAATAGAATTTCATGAATAGCCAGCTGAAAAGATAAGCACAAACATGTGGAAGAAACCCTGAGCAGTGAATAACAAGAAGAGAAAGGTACGGCTATGCTATGATTTGTTTAATCATAAATATAATGAGTGATGGTGAAGGAAAAGGTCTTGCCAGTAATGCAGTACAGCTGGATCCTGAGTGAGGCATAAGCTTTACTTTCAGAAAGCCTTTCTTGAAAAATAAATTAATATTGGCTTGAATACAGGCATTGTCACATAGAGTGACAACTGGCTGAGTGGCTGTAAACAAAAGGTAATGATAAATGACACCGCATCACGTCGGTGTGTCTGTGTGGAAGTGACGGCCAACGAGATACCATCAAGAAAAGGCTGGAGCTGTCAGAGAGCTAGCCCAGTTTTATTTAACGTCTTTGCTAATGATCTGGAAAAGGAAGGAGAAATGCACAGTATTTACTTCATTTGATTTTCAAGAAAAGAGGCAAGACTCTCACCTGCTCCTGGGAGACCCCTAATATCAAAGCACTGTTATCCTACTGTCTGCAGAGAGATGGATTGCTTCGAGGCTGCGCAGGCGATTGTTTGAGAAAGCGCCCGATGGTGGAGGTGGTGGCAGCAATACAAAAGAATATGTAGTAATTATCTGCCTGGTGAGGGGGCTGTACAGGAGCAATCCAGCTCTTGACGTAAGCAAAATGCAGTAAAGCAGATAAATAAACCTCTGTGTGTTGGGGGTGGAGGGAGCAGTTTCAGTAAGTCTGCAGGGATTTTTGCTCCAAATTATTTTAAGTATCTGTGATATTTCCGTGGGGGATTTCTTATCTCTTCCTTCCATTGTCAGCAGGTTCACTCACCTCACAGAAATACGAGTAAAGAGAAAGAAGTGAGATGGCATCCGTTACCTGAATCTTGAGGTTTTTCATGACAAGGGGGGAAAAGATTAGCAAGAGGAATATTTGAGTTTGCAGACCAAAAGAGGAGTGGAGGCAGAGAGAGAATGGTGTGGGTCAGGTAGAAATCCCACAAAATACACTAAAGCCAAGGGGAAAAGGACTGTTTTCTTTCAGACTTTTACATGGAGGCAGGCCTGTCCCTTGTGTCTTGCACACCATGCTGCCAAAACCAGAGCAACACTGTTTAAATGAGAAACAGAAAACCTTAAGACAAGGAAAACAGAGTAAAGGGCAGACAAAAAGAAGTTACAAATGAACCCTTCATGCAGGGGGAGGGGATAATCCCTCCACATCACAACAAACCCAGGGGATGGAGATTGCTCCCATCTCACCCATCCCTGGGAGTGGATTGCTTCTACTCCTGTGGTTAGAGGAAAGGGGTGGGGGAAAACAAGCAAGCTCTGTTGGATTTCTCCTATGCTATGTCTGATTTCTCTCATTCATACAGAAGATGGCTCTTAGTAGATTGATCGAAAAGTAGATCACCTAACCACTCCCCTTACTTCCTGATCATTTCTGCTGTATTGCGTAGGTGGTGCTATTGTCAGATGCTGAAAGGCATCAGGATTTGAGGAAGAGAGAGAGCAAGGCAAGGAAAACGGAAGCAAATTACTTGTATTTTCTTCAGGAATTCAGCAAGTGACCCCAGAAAATAGTGCACATCTTTGCTTCTGTCAAGGTTTTGGCAAACTAAGTGTACTGTTGCCTTTTCGCCATTTTGTCTTATTTTCCTACAGGTATTTTCAAAAGTGTTTTTTCTTTGCTGCTGCACTACAAGCCAGAGAATACTATCCCTGTACACAGGTGACTCCTGCCACTTCATTATAACATGCAGGGAAAGTATGTCATTGCTGAAGATCAGTATTCTTGCAACACTTTGACTATTAAGGCTGAGAGGTGGGAGGATGTTCCCAACAGCCTGTGTCACATCGTTAGGCTGACCAAGTGAAGCAACGGTTGAGGTGAACTGACATGGCTGCATGGAAGTCAGTCTTGTTCCCACACTTGCCTTTAAAGCTGGAAATGATGGACTTTCAAGTAATGTCACTCTATAAGTTTGGACAAGATACATGAATGTATAGGTACTGTTGGAGTACAAATAATTAATGAGGATGACTAAAAATGTGTCTAATGACTGCTTCAGCCAAAGAATATCAAACATCAGTATGCAACAGCCTTTTAAACAAATCTTTCAAAATTGCTATCATAGAATAAAATTGGATTTTGGCTCTTTAAAAGGTTATTTCCCTCAGCTCTGAGTGGTATAAATACAATATGATTTCATGACTTTAGATGGGTGGCACTGTCCAGAGAAGTCTGTTCTGTATCACCGAGATGTCAAAATTTGGCTAGCGGAAGTGGAAACACAGCAGGTAACAACCCAGCAGAGGCAGGCTGATGAAACTGTTTTATTCTGCTCTGCACTGTGACCCATGTTACAACAGAAAAATATATCAGATTGTTGTTCTCTCCTTGCGAGCCAAAAAAAAGGAGAGTTGTTGTGCCTCCCTGAGACACAGTTATGACCCCAGGTCAAGAATTACTGACACGATGGTTTAATAAAACTCTTCTCTTTGACTATGGCAATCAGACCATGCTGGGATACTTCCACCTCTCTAGTCATAAGAGAATCAACAGTGAGAATTCAATCCTATTCCTGTTCAAGGGCAAAGATGTCACTGGCATCAATAGGAGCAGCACTGGTGTGAAAGAGTTCAAATGTCAAATGTGTATTTGCAGAAACTGATTCCGATGAAGACTATGCAGATATAATTTTGCTTCTCTCTTCCCTATTGCTCTCCTTTTATATTATCTAAGGCAAAGTGCCCACAGAAGACACAGATGCACTCTATTAGATGTAGAGTGAGTATTGTTAAAAATATCCTCTCTAGTACCAACTACATATTTACTCCTTTGTAACCTCATCAACTGTGACACTATGCAATTACAGATTGTTCAAGAGTCCTGTGTGCCCACTCAGTGCCAGAATGAAAAATAACTAAAGAAAACATAAAAAGGAAAACAGACAACTGAGCATGAGCCCTCCACCACGCTCCCAAGAGTTTCAGTAACCAAATATATACTCTGCATCTCAGGGGAGATAATGTCCATCTACAGCATTCTCCTCCTCAGTGAGATGCTTTTACTATGCTAAAGCTGCTAACAGAAGAAAACAGCAACATGTGGGAAAGTAAAGATTAGACAGCATCGGCATGGATGAGTCACTTTTAATTTCTTATTTCTGTTGCACAAGCTTTCAAAAAAAGTTTATTTTTTTTTTCTGGGTAATGATCTCTTCTCTCTTTGTGTTGCTGCACCCAGTACTATGCTAGAACTCTGCCTAAAAGCCCTGAGAAGTGCTGTCCCCATTGCACAAACTTCAGTCCTTGTCCTATAATCAGCCCTACATGAGCAGAGCATTGATAGATGCAGGTCTGATGAGTTTTGCAGATGCTACTGCATGGATGAGGCAATCTTCCCACGCAGATCAAGGATCAATAATGGGGCTTAAGAGAGAAAGTAACAACTGAAAGGATAAAACCCACTGTGAAGTAGTGGGTAATTTTTTAAAATGTAATTTAGCAGGTGTTTAGTTATTACCCTGAAAACAAGGCATGAACATTTTCATGACTCATATTTGTGCTTCAGTTAAATTCTCTCTTCCATGCTATAGCTATAATTTAAAACATTTGTTTTATCCTGAGGAAAAAAAAAAAAATGAAGATGTTTGAAATAAATCGCTGCTGCAGAAATTACCCCCCACAGGGTACACACAGAAACTACACCACCAGCAAATGCTGAATTCTGATCATGGCTCCTCCTTGGGGAAGAAGTGTACTCACCTTCTTATTTTGGATCCCTCATTCCTTCTACACTGAATGCTTTTATCTGGTCAGCTATTTATAGCTTGTGTTACAGTCCCAAAAGCTTCCTGGGATGTGGACTGCATTACGTTTTTCCTAATGTAAAGGAAAAATATCCCAATCTAGTGATGCCCTAGACTGGCAGATCTATCTTGATGTTTTCATAATGTGAAAGTTAAGTAATATATTAATAAATATATTAATAACTGGATGTGTAGGGTGAGAAACTAGACTTCTTGACAGAAGATTGTTAGAGAAATTTTTGCTGTTCCTGTATGTTTAATATGGAGTTGTTAAGTAATTGGAGATTCCTATGATTTTGCTGTGTCTCCACTCCCCAGCCAAGGTTTGGTGGGCCTTATATTTTTACTGAAGGTAGGAGAAGTGAGGACACAGAGCGCTATACAAGATGCTACAGCTTATCATGGCTTTTAGCCGGTGTTTCTTAACATCCATATGCCTCTTTGTAAAGCACTTCCTACATCCTCAAGAGATAGAAAGAGCAACAGCTTCACTGGCAGGAACTGACCTCACTGGAGGTTGGCTATTTTATGTTAGGTGTGGTCCAGGACAGGACATTGTTCTTCAGATATTTAGTATCAGTACTGTAGAAATGAGCTGACAGCCTGTTTGGGGGCAGGCTGGGAATGTTTAGCAGAGATTTGCTTTTCAAGAGGAAATGCCTCTTCCAAATACACAGTGATCAATCATCGAGCAGTTCCTTTTGAACCTCTTTTCTTCTTTCTTAGATAATTTTTTCCGCTTTCCTCATCACTTGCTAGAAGACAGTGTTGGTTTCTGACCATGCAGCATATAGAAGAAAAGAAACTCAGGGAGATGTAGGAAAAGCAAGAGTTGAGATGTGCTGTTTTGAAGCAGAACTTCAGGTAAGTTATAGAATGACTCTATCAGTTTGTATAGGCATATATATATATTACCAGGTGGAAAAGATAACTAAAAAGGGCTTTCAATCTTGTTGACAAAAGCTTGAACAAGATTGAACAGCTGAAAGTTGAAGTTAGACAAATTCAACCTTGAAACAAGATGCAATTTTCTTGCAGACAGGATAATTAAACACTAAAAAATTATCAGTGAAGGTGAGGGTCTCACTGCTGGATGGAGGTTTCAAGGTGATACCACACAACTTCCTAAAAAATGTGGTTTAATCCGACTTCAGCATAGGAAGAATTCCCTCTCCCTCTCATGAACAACTGGACAGATGGAAATGCCTGAAGGTTTGAAGACTGGGATTTTTTGTTTATTAGCCTGTTTTGGAGTTTGGGGTGGGTTTGGTTTGTTGGTTTAGGGGTTTGGTTTTTGTTTTGTTGTTTTTTTTTTGGGGGGGGGGGGAAGTTTTTTGTATTTTAAAAATTAAAGAGTATAACTGACAAAAAGGCTCCAAGCAAAATAGATCCGAACAGACAGAGATAAATGTTCCTAAGTACTATGTTTGTATTTCTGGCTCACATGCACAGAATCATATTGATTGCCAGATTTAAGATTGGAAAGAATTTCTAAGATCGAATTGGAAAAAAATTAGTTAAAAGATGGGTGAAGGTATCACTTTTATTAATTGCGATCAATTATGCATGTCCCATTTAATAAACTCTCCATCATTGCTGGGGCCTCACACATACTTGGCGCTATAGCTTGTTCTTTCTGTTTTATGCCTGTGGCATGCAACTGTTACCCCTGAAGACATAAATTAATTAAAGTCATCATGCCGAAAATATATGTGAATCATGTAAAACTAAATAGACTGTACTATAGAGGAGATCAAACTAGGTGATCTTATGGTGCTTTCTTACCTTAGAGGAAATTACTCTTAGGAAATGAAGGCTCTATGCTGTTTACATTGTTCACAATATGAGTTTTGATACCAATGCCAACAAAATTCCTATAAATTCATAGCTAGCCTAGGCAGATTCAAACGCACCAGCTTTCCTGATAGTTGTGAGTTCAAAATTCCCTTGAAAAGCTCGAATAACACACAAAATTACAACCAACTGCATTACACAGGGTTTGCTGAAGGGGAAATGGAAATTTTTCTTGCAAATGACCTGAGTAATGTTAACTATTACACACTAATTATTTATGCTACTTTTATTCACATAACCAGCTACCATGTCACCGTTACTGCACTGTTACTGCATTTACTCCTTATGAAACAGCCATAATTCTGGTATCATGGTCCTTTCTCCAGAAAGATCCTACCCATCATGGCACCTTTTCTTCCCAGACTATATGTAATAGAAGATATTTGCAATCCAGTAGAATTCTGGCATATGGGATCAACATCAAAAGTACCATTATTCCTCTTATTTTTTTATTTCCATTTTGGATAAATGGCAACATTTTGACCAATTCTATTTGACCACAGAATACAGACAAAACAGTGTGGTGTGTCAGTATGGTAATTACTGCAAATACACAGTAATTTCTGGATATGTATTAGACATCTCACTGCCGGCTGGCTTCAGCTTCCCAAGTCAGCTGCCAGCTGATTAAAAAAGCTGAAGCAGCTACCAAGCTGCTTTTAAAGCAATTTCTGTGGCTACACTTGCAGCGATCCTAACAACAGCTGCTGCATGAGGAGTGTGAAGGGAAGGCCAATAACCAGTTGTTTTGGAGTAACTGTTCATGGCTCATTCAGAAAAAGGCCCTTTCCAGGCTCAGAAACAACTTTGTGTGGAACAGGATTGTGCAGGAGACAGTAAACACCAGAATGTCTGAGGCATTTCATAGAATCACAGAATCATTTAGATTGGAAAGGACCTTTAAGATCATTGAGTTGAACCATTAACCTAGCATTGCCAGTAAAGCACTAAACCATGTTCCTAAGCACATCTACATGTCTTTTAGATACCTCCAGGGATGGTGACTCGACCACTTCTCTGGGCAGCCTGTTCCAATGCTTGACAGCCTTTTTGGTGAATAAATTTTTCCTAATATCAAATCTAAACCTCCCATAGTGCAACTTGAGGCCATTTTCTCTTCTCCTATTGCTTGTTACTTGAGAGAAAAGACCGCCACCCACCTCACTAAAACCTCCTTTCAGGTAGTTGTAGAGAGCAATAAGGTCTCCCTTGAGCCTCCTTTTCTCCAGGCTGAACAACTCCAGTTCCCTCAGCAACTCCTCACAGCAGCTGTGCTTTAGACCCTTCACCAGCTTCATTGCCCTTCTTAGAACACACTCCGGCACCTCAATGTCTCTCTTGTAGTGAGGGGCCCGGAACTGAACACAGTATTCAAGCCTTACCAGTGCCAAGTACAGGGGAATGATCACTGCCCTGGCCCTGCTGGCCACATTATTGCTGATACAGGCCAGGATGCTGTTGGCCTTCTTGGCGACCTGGGCACAAGCTGCCTCATGTTCAGCTGGTTGTTGACCAACACCCCCAGGTCCTTTTCCACCAAGCAGCTTTCCAGCCACTCTTCCCCAAGCCTGTAGCATTGCATGGGGTTGTTGTGACCCAAGTGCAGGACCCGGCACTTTGCCTTGTTGAACCTCGTACAACTGGCCTCTACCCATTAATTCAGCCTGTCCAGATCCATCTGCAGAGCCTTCCTATCCTTCAGTAGATCAACACTCCCACCCAACTTTGTATTCTCTGCAAACTTACTGAGCACTCTAAGTTTGTCTACAAACTTACTTGCACTTGATCCTCTCATCCAGATCATCACAAAGATATTAAACAGAATTGGCCCCAGACTTTGTGCTGAAGAAGTTTGTTTCCTAGTGCTGTATCATAAAAATGTATAAGCCATATCCCACAGCATGTTAACAGCATGCATGTTAGGAAGTACATTCCACAGTTTTATATTAGGACTTTTTCTCTCGTACGTATCATTCAAGGGCTAAACATGAATTTAGGGGATCCCTGAAAATTCAAAGAGATGGTAAAAACATCAGTAAGGAAAGAATCAAAACATGCTGTTAACCTGCAAAATCATTCAAAAATTTCTTGTATTTAACAACTGACTTGGTGCACATCTGCAGGACCCTATTATGGCTCTGAAGTTACAGGGCCAAATTGTTTTGCTGTTCATTCCAGAGTGAATGTCAACATTCTTCTTGTTTTGCAGCACCTTGCTGGGGACACTTTGTCAAACTGTATCAGTACATACTGTGTTAGTTCTTCCAAACCAGATCCTCTGCTTCCTAGTCACCTGGAATAGTGCCCCATCCTCCACGAAAGGGCTACCTATAGAAAGATTCATCAAGCTATTAACCTCCCCATACTCTGGTCCTGTTTCTTCAGAAGTTTCATTTGCCAATTTAGCGCTGTAGCAAGAGGTACTACTCCTCTAGCTGGTGATAAACAAGTTACACTCACGACCCACCACCTAAATGCTCCAGAATAGCACACCCAAGTGCTCAAAGGCAAACATGTGCAAGACGGAAATGGGCATGACACAGGTACTGTTAAATACCATGGCAGAAAAACAAGGGGTGAAGAAAGATCCTTGCTGTCATGGAAAGTTTAAAAAAGAGCAGGTGCCCACTCTTTCCTGCACTTTCAAGGCCTGGCACTAAGCCCACATGTCTCCTAGGAGAAGGATTTTCACTGAAATCCTGGCCTTTAGTAAACCTGATGGGGAACATTAGAAAGACCAAAGAGGGTACGTTTTGAAAAACACTCATCAATGCCACAGAGATGAGCCCAAATGGGACAGATTTGTGTCTGGAAAGCTAGAAGGAGGCCCAAGGATAGATTAAAAAGGACTCACCATATCCTTGTTCATACTAATAACAAAAGCTGCCTGTCTTAGGGTTTGCCAACAAAGTGTTCCCAGTGCCCTTGACCTGAAACTCACTTTACTTTTGACATTTCCTAAGCAGCTGGCATTAAACAGTGGGTTTCTTTATCTGGGCTGTGATACTCTACTTTATCCTTTGTTGATTCTCATCAGCTTCATCACACTATACAATGTTTGTGGATTAATGTAAACTCCATGAAGATTACTGATAGCACAAACCGGTTGAAATTACTTCAGCAGAAAATGTTTTAAATTATAGAAGGGTCTTTGTGAAGAATATCTTTGTGCTAAAGCACTATTTTAAAACTATTATTGTTAAAAATTCAAAGCTTTTTTGTTCATACAGTCCTTAATAGAAAAGGAGCTTTAGAATGTTTTCATTCTTGATGATAAAATTGAAAGAAGTCTTTTGTTTCTAAAAGAAAGAGATGTCTACTGAAACAGTAATACTGAAAATTTGGGGGGGGAAACTTTGATATTTTCTAAATAAATAATTTGGGTTTTTTTCAATCAGATGCTACAGATACAAAGAAAAAAAAAAGTAACATTTACTTCCTCTCCTGCCTTTCTTATAACCACTGCTGCTTTCCAAAGATTGCCTCCTGCTCCACTCTGGCACTACACCAACCTCCCACTCATCATGCACTAAAAAGTTCTCTTTCCTCATTCATCTCTTTCCTTCTTTGTGAAAGCTTCCTGCATCATTTTTCTCCCTGTTGATGACTCTGGACCTTCTCACACTTGACCTGTTGTCCAGTCTGTATTGTATCGATTTGAGTCAGGTTGTTAGGTCCATACCATAAAGGCCTCCAGCTCCGCCTTTGCCCCTCACAAACACAGGAAAGGGAATTGTTGAATCTTCATCAGGAAAACTCAGCAAGGTTCCTCCTGAGGAGCTGCCTACAAAATGTCCTGGGGGAGATCCATTGCTCAGTGGAGTTGAGGTCTCCCTGCCCTGCAGGTTCAAGCACTCTTTTAGTGAAATTAGAACAAAGGCATGAAGGCAAAAGCTATGCTGCAGACATCATTAGAACACCCAGCGCTACTAAGACTTTTCCACAACTTGACAGCATAGGTACAGAAAGAGTTTGGCTGCTGATTGAATTTTTCATGTGCTTCCTCAATAAAAAGCATGGTGAGATACTAAGGCCATTTATAGCACTGGAAATATCTATTTGTTTAAATTGCATATGTGTTTAAGAAGTCATTTGCTGCCTCTTTGCTGACTATTTAAGCTATTCCAAATCTCTTGGTGCATGCTGTACTTATATAGGTGTAGGAACAATCATCTTCCAATGGGTTAGGCATAGAGTATTAGATACAAAAATAAAGATCACAATGAAGAGTTTAAAACACAATTATTTGGTTCACAAAAACATGACCTACTTTTCCTGCAAGTACAAACTGTTAACATATTTTTCATTTTAATGTATGTTGCACAGAACCAAAAAAATAAAATTAACACATCGACATGCACAAATGTTAATACAGTGTTTTCAGCAAACTGCATCTCAGACATTTCTCAGCATCATTGGGTCTCTGATGACACATCTATAGCCTGGATTTATTTTTTTTTCGAATGGAGTTTGATGAATGCTCTGTCAGAAATGGGTGGGATAAGCAGTACAGTTTTGCCTTAACCATTTTATTCAACAGAAAACATTTTGATAATAGAAAATAATAAAACATAAGGGCCATTGCAGCTGAACCTTTTAGGGACTGCCTAATGGCCAGAGTTTAGAGTAAGTGTTTTCTACTCCTGTAAGCAGTGTTCCATAGACTTCCTTAATTATTTTTTTTTTTTAGTGCTCATTGGTTTTTACACAACAGAATATTTTGTTTAATAATCCTAGAAATAAGGTGTCATTCTACTCTGAATCACAGGAGGGTTGGATATGAGCCGTCTTCATCTCAGAACTCTTGCTTAAGTGATTTACTTCTCCCTGAGGAAGAACCATGAACCAGTCAGGATTTAAAGCATAAAAAGCATAAATTACATGATACAAAATCTGTACAATTTCATCTAGTTTCTCAGACACTTCCTTGGTGAGTAAACTGCCTAGTGTGCAGCTATCTGAAAAAACAGGGCTTTGAGGAGGAGCAGGGCTGCCTTGCCCCTCACATTGATCATGAACCTTCAAGGTACCATGATACCTCCACTGAGAATGCCCACGCTTGGCTGAGTCCGGCCAAAATTACACAATCATCTGACTCAAAATAAGGATCAGGCTCATTATTTTCTCTAAAATTAGTTATTTTTCAATTGACATTTGTCCACAGAGGTTCGACACAGAAAGGATTGAAATGATTTATCACCAATATAAAAAACAAACAAACAAATGAACCAGAACTAAACAACTAAACTCTGCATTAGAAGAGAGTTGTGTCTTCTGACATCAGTATTCATTAGGTACACTAGGAATAGGAAAATATAATTTCCATAGTATAACATCCACTGTACTTCTTAATAGATGAAGATTAGGGAAATTAAGTGAATTGTAGCAACCTGTTTATTCAGGTATGAAACATCAGAGGTTTTGCTCATGTGGGGAGTTCCAGCTGGAGAGTTACCTGTGGGTAACAACATCCAGTTTCACACTTGTGTGAAGCAGGCACGTTATAGATGTGGCACTCACAGGGAAGCTCTCCTCAGCCAAAGGCTATTGACATCATTAGTGAAGGCCTGAGCTGTACAAACTGCACCAACAGAAAGTTTTAGCATATTTGGGCAAAGGCACCTTTTAAGAGGCTAGAAAATCCAGTATGCTGGCTGGCTTGGCTGCTGGGTTCCTCCTGCTCCATCATACTCCACGGGGACAATTTCCTCTCCAACTGTTAAAAAATACCACTTCTGGTGTTTGTATCCTATTTTGTCTCTGAACCAAAGGCCGGGGGGAGGACATAATACCCCAATGGGTCACAGAGTTCAGTGAAAATCCTACAAGCTTTTCCTGAACAAATAACAGATAGTGACCTCTGGCCCTGCCTTTGCATAAGAATTAACATCAGTATTCAGGAGTTACCGCTGTGACTGGGGACAGCCATGCAAATGCCAGATTCTGATTTAAAACTCAAATTTTTTTTTTTATTTTCTTTTTTTACTTTTTTATTTTTTTAATATTTTTTTTAAGAACCCAGAAGAAAAGGAGGGCCCTGCAGCTCATCTGCATTACAGATCAGGCCTCTTTGAGAAAATCAACCATCCATAATTCATTACATGTTTCCTGCAGGGCCTGGAGACGGCCGAGGCCCTAGCAACGGAGTCATAGCAACAGCACCCGGACACAACCAATCGGCGGACACCTTCCCGACGCCGCTTAGCCAATCCTGCGTTGCGATAGAGAGCGGGGCGGTGGCGGTGCTACCGGGCGCGCTACCGGTCGCGCTGCGGGCCGCGGGTCCCTGCGGGGCGGTGTCGTTAACGGCTGATGCCGCCATGAGAGAGGGTGGGCGAGGCCGGGCTGCGTGGGAAAGACGGCTGGGCTTGGTTTGTGGGCATTCGGTGCTGTTGAAAGTCTGTCCGGCCAAACCTCAACAGTGTATGCAGACGCTAAAAGGCCTGGTGGTTCTTGGTCATAAGGAAGTGGAATAGTGATTTTTTGTGACAAATAAGCGTACCTATTTTAAAACACTTGGACCTTGAGGAGGACTTTTCTGAGGAAAAATGCCTTGTATTTGCCTGGCACAAAACCTAGGTAAATCTCTTTTTCCAATAAAGATTGTTACCTGCAAATAGCTGTATAATTTGAAAAACTTCATGTGCAGCTGGGATTTGTGAAGAAGAAATACTCTGCAAAAACTCGTTGTAACACTGCAAATGAGAGATCACATTTTAAAGAATGAACTTAAAAATCAGGTCTCTTTTTTCCTCAGTTGCACCCTGCAACAATAATTACGATTTGTGACTTTGCCTTTCCATGCCAATAGCATCTTACTTCACATGACACGCGCATTGTTCTCAAACGACATACGGGAGAACAAAGCAAAAATGCAGCAAGTGTGGAAACAGAATAGTTGCAAAAACAACCAAAAAAAAAATCTGCTATAGTAGAAGCTGTACTTGGAAACAAAAGTGCAGGAAGCGTTGGAACCTCCCCACGCGCAATTCCTTTGTGAAGTTTTGTTAACTCTTGTGAAGTTGTAGTGCTGCTACACACACAAAAATGTGGAGTTTCCTTTCTTTGAGGGGGAGGAAAGGTACTGAGCTTTGTTTGGATTAAGAACAGTGAAGCCGGAAAAGCTCATTGATAACTAAAGGCACACATTGGTGGCTTACTGGAGCCATCATGCTCTGTCAAATAGCATCATTTGCCTCAGAAATGCATAACTGAAAACTTGATTTGCAATATTTGTATTTAACACACATTTTAAAATAAATACTTGATATCCATGTATACGCGGATACAGAGGTGTATAAATCCTAGTATAAAACTCTATCTTTTATCATTTATCTTTGGGGAAAATAAAAAGCAATCATTTATCCGCACCTGAACATTACACTTGAAGCCAAGATACTGTAGGTTATCTAAGTAAGCGTTTCACCCTTCACCCTAAAAGCTAATCCCAAATTCCACTGTAATGCATATGTTGCTCAGATAGTGAAAGCACAGATTAGAAGATTTGCTATGGATGCTGCAAAGTACATTTTGGGACCCAGTGCCCTGTATTGAACTTTAACAGATGATGCATAAATTGACTAAAACCATGGAGGCTGGCAGGGGAAGATTGAAAAATACGTTCCAATCTCCCCTCATACATTTTATAAAATGCTGCAAATGTCCTGTTTCATCAAGGCTGTGCCTTCTGAGATTCCACAGATGAAAAAGCACCATATAATAACTTTCTTGACCTGACAAATGGCTGAGAACTCCACTGTATCATTTATTTCTGTCAACAAATTAGTAGGACTAATTACTGTGTTTTCTGTTTAGAAGAGGCAGTTTTTCGACTGTTTTAAGAGTAGCCATGTTAAGATTTTTGCAGCAGTATTTTGCAGCAGTTAAACCTGAAATCAAAATGTTTATTTTACCTTAAGAACAAAAAAAACAAACAAAAAACCAAACAAACAAAAAAAAAAAGCCCAGGCAATTAGTCTAAATTAATCTGAAAGCATAATCACCATAAATTAAAAATTGTATTTTTTTCTTGCCAAGAAAGATCAATTTATCAATTTCATATTCTGCTTGCAATTAGACACAAATGAAGATTTGAATGTCAGGCCTGTGGCTGTTCATTAAAATCGTTTCATGAACCCTGTGGTCTGCATAGTTAAAAATAAGAAATTGCCTTCCAAGGTGGTTAAGTTGTCCCATACCTTTATCCTTAGCTTTGACAGTTTCCATGCAGGGCTGGAGGCCGCTCATTCTGAAAGGCACAGCTCTTGCTAATTAGCTGTTACAATCACACAACTTAAGCTAATGAATTTCTTATCCTCTTATGCAGATAAAAGTTTCTGTTACAAGTAGAAAGATCTCTGCTTTTTAAGTGGATTTGTACTTTGCTTTTGGGGAAGGAGGGGAGGAAATTATACTCCAGTGACTGAAATTCCTTCTGTTCTTCTTCGTTACTGTGTAGCAATAAACAAATCATCACAGGAAGTGTGTAATGCTCCAAGGCAGAGCCGCAGATGGAAGATCACAGGTGGCAGTACGAGCTCGCACTTGAGTGAATCAAGCAAGTCTGTGCAGAAGAGCGGATCCTGTCCCCCGTCATATCCTGGAATGACTGGGCATGGGCAGAAAGGCTTGGTGCTGTGCAGAGGACCAGCATCCCACCAATGTGCATCCCAGTGTGTAGAACAGTATGTCACTTCTATTTGCGAATCATTTGTTTAAAGGGGAGTCATCCAGAGCACTGGCAAATGGCACCAGTCTGGAACTTGAGAGTGCTGAGGTGCTGTAGAACACCAATGTTGCACACTTACATGGGGATCTCAAGGCATTTTGCAGCCATTTTCCAACCTAACCTCACAGCATCACAGATATATATTTCACCTAGGGAGTAAACTTGAAGTTCTTCCACATGTTTTCTATGGAAACAGTGTGTTATCTCAAGAGCTGAATAGGAAATTCTGGACTCATTTTTAGTGTGCTGAAATGTGGAGACTGCAATCACAGTACCAGGAGTCAACATCTGCTGTAAGAGAAGTCATTCTGGCTTTGTAGAGGAAGTGGGGAGGAGGAGAAAAGAAAGAAGTCTGGGCTAGAATATGTTCTCCTGTAAACAGTCTTGGAGTGTGTCAAAAGGAGCTTTGAATCTTGCCAAGGAGTTCACGAGGAAGTTCTGGGTACATGATAATTTGTGTTGCCAAATTAGTTTCTCTATTCAGTCAGTCTTATGAGTACATAAAAAGCCTGCACATCTTTTTTGAGCAGCTTGCTGTTCTTGTCATTTAAAATAGTTAAGGCTGAAATTGTATGATGCCTTGACAATGTACAAATGTGTTTTCTTCTTTAATCTTGGGGCCAAATTCTCATCCTAAGGTAAGCAGCTACACAGTGCTTATTTCCCTTGGTTCTGCTTTGGAGGTGGCAAAGACAAGCTCATCGACTTCAGCGGGAACTGCAGACCCCTATCTCTGAACAAAACTTAGCCTCCAGATTTGAAAGAATCAGATCACCTGGGAAAAGGAAGCTCTTGACAAAAACTTTCAATTCATTAGCTCCTTAGTTGCCAGCACCTATAATAAATGCTTGAAGCAATGTAGAGGTATTCCAGCAGCTCCAGCCAATGAGCCAGCTTTATTTGGAGCTCAGCTCAGATGCCTCTATACAAACGCCCGTAGCATGGGGAGCAAACAAGAGGAATTAGAGATGTGTGCACGTATACAGGGGTATGATATAATAGGCATCACAGAAACATGGTGGGATGGCTGGTGTGACTGGAGTGTTGGAATGGAAGGTTACAGGCTCTTTAGAAAAGACAGGCCCGGCAGAAGGGGAGGGGGAGTTGCTATTTATGTTAGGGATAGGCTGAAGAGTATGGAACTCTGTCTGGGGACAGGTGAGCAGTCAATAGAGAGTTTGTCGGTCAGGGTTAAAGGGAGAACAGCGATGGAAGACATTATTGTGGGGATCTGTTACAGAGCGCCTGATCAAGAGGAATCTGTGGATGAAGTGCTCTACAGACAGATAGGAACAGCCTCACGCTCGCAGGCCCTTGTCTTCATGGGGGACTTCAACCACCCTGATATCTGTTGGAGGGATAGTACAGCCCGGCACAAGCAATCCAGGAGGTTCCTTGATTGTGTAGAAGACGACTTCCTTCTGCAAGTAATAGAGGAGCCGACATGGAGAGGTGCCATGCTTGACCTCGTGTGCACCAACAGGGAAGGGTTGGTTGGAAATGTGACGCTCCAGGGCAGCCTTGGTTGCAGCGATCATGAGATGGTCGAATTTGAGATCCTCAGGACA